>PISW01002369.1:0-272303 GCA_004023785.1 Mungos mungo
GACACATTGGAACAGATGGAACTGATAGACATAGTTAGAACTCTGCATCCTGAAGATAGGAAATTCACCTTCTTTTCGAGTGCACATGGCACATTCTCCAGGATGGATCACATACTGGGGCATAAAGCAGCCCTCTATAAGTAGAAACGAATAGAGATCATACCATGCACACTTTCAGATCACAATGCTATGAAACTTGAAATTAACCACAGGAAAAAGTCTGGAAAACCTCCAAAAATGTGGAGGTTAAAAACCACCCTACTAAAGGATGATTGAGTTAATCAGGCAATTAGAGAAGAAATTAAAAAATATATGGAAACCAATGAAAATCAAAATACAACAATCCAAAATCTCTGGGACGCAGCAAAGGCAGTCCTAAGAGGAAAGTATATTGCAATCCAGGCCAATCTCAACAAACTAGAAAAAGTGCAAATTCAAAATTTAACAGAGCACCTCCTAGAATTAGAAGGGAAGCAGCAAGAGCACCCCAAACACAGCAGAAGAAAAGAAATAATAAAGATCAGTGCAAAAATAAACAATATATAATCCAAAAGTACAGTCGAGTAGATCAATGAAACCAAGAGTTGGTTCTTTGAAAAAATAAACAAAATCGATAAACCTCTAGCCAGGCTCCTCAGAAAAAAAGAGAGAGCACCCAGATAGACAAAATCATGAATGAAAAAGGGTCTATTACAATCAATCCCTTAGAAATACAAGCAATCATCAGAGATTATTATGAAAAATTATATGCCAACAAACTGGACAACACAGAAGAAATGGACAAATTCCTAAATGCACATGCACTGCCGAAATTCAAATGGGAAGAGATAGAAAGCATGAATAGACCTATAACCAGTGAAGAAATTGAATCCGTTATCAAAAATCTCCCAAGGAATAAGAGCCCAGGGCCAGATGGATTCCCAGGGGAATTCTACCAGACATTTAAAGCAGAGCTCATACCCATTCTTCTCAAACTATTCCAAAAAAAATAGAAACAGAAGGAAAACTTCCAAACTCATTCTAAGAAGCCAGCATCACCTTGATACCCAAACCAGACAGAGACCCAGCAAAAAAAGAGAACTACAAACCAATATCTTTAATGAATACAGATGCAAAAATACTCAACAAGATACTAGCAAATCGAATTCAACAGCATATAAAAAGAATTATCCATCATGATCAAGTGGGATTCATTCCTCGGTTACAGGGCTGGTTCAATATCCGCAAATCCATCAATGTGATCCATCACATTAACAAAAGAAGGGAAAAAAACCATATGATCCTGTCGATAGATGCAGAAAAAGCATTTGACAAAATACAGCACCCTTTCTTAATAAAAACCCTTGAGAAAGTCGGAATAGAAGGAACTTACCTCAACATTATAAAAGCAGTTTATGAAAAGCCCACCGCCAATATTATCCTCAATGGGGAAAAACAGAGCTTTCCCCCTGAGATCAGGAACACGACAGGGGTGTCCACTCTCACCACTGCTGTTTAACATAGTGCTGGAAGTCCTAGCATCAGCAATCAGACAACAAAAGGAAATAAAAGGCATCAGAATTGGCAAGGAAGAAGTCAAACTTTCACTTTTTGCAGATGACATGATACTCTACATGGAAAACCCAATCAACTCCACCAGAAGCCTTCTAGAACTGATCAATGAATTCAGTAAAGTTGCAGGATACAAAATCAATGTACAGAAATCAGTTGCATTCCTATACACCAAAAATGAAGCAGCCGAAAGAGAAATCAAGAAACTGATCCCATTCACGATTGCACAAAAAACCATCCAATACCTAGGAGTAAACCTAACCAAGGATGTAAAAGACCTATATGATGAAAACTATAGAAAACTTATGAAAGAGATTGAAGAAGAAACCAAGAAATGGAAAAACATTCCCTGTTCACGGATTGGAAGAATAAACATTGTGAAAATGTCATTATTACCCAAAGCAATCTACACATTCAATGCAATCCCCATCAAAATTGCACCAACATTCTTCTCAAAGCTAGAACAAACTATCCTCAAATTCGTATGGAACCACAAAAGACCCCAAATAGCCAAAGTTACATTGAAGAAGAAAACCAAAACGGGAGGCATCACAATCCCAGACGTTAGCCTCTACTACAAAGCTGTCATCATCAAGACAGTATGGTATTGGCACAAAAACAGACACATAGACCAATGGAATAGAATAGAGAATCCAGAACTGGGCCCACAAATGTACAGCAATTAATTTTTGACAAAGCAGGAAAGAGTATGCGATGGAAAAAAGACTGCCTCTTTAGCAGGTGGTGCTGGGAGAACTGGACAGCAACATGCAGAATGAAACTAGACCACTTTCTTACACCATACACAAAAATAAACTCAAAATGGATGAAGGACTTGAATGTGAGACAGGAAACCATCAAAACTCTCGAGGAGAAAGTAGGAAAAAAAACCTCCTAGCTCTCCACCGCAGCAATTTCCTGCTTGACACATCCCCAAAGGCAAGGGAAATGAAAGCAAAACTGAACTCTTGGGACTTCATTAAGATAAAAAGCTTCTGCACTGCAAAGGAAACAATCAAGAAAACTAATAGACAACCGACAAAATGGGAAAAGATAGTTGCAAATGACATATCAGATAAAGGGCAAGTATCTAAAATACACTAGAAACTCACCAAACTTCACACCCAGAAAACAAATAAGCCAGTGAAGAAATGGGCAGAAGACATGAACAGACACTTCTCCAAAGAGGACATCCAGATGGCCTACAGGCACATGAAACGATGCTCAACATCACTCGTCATCAGGGAAACACAAATCAAAACCACACTGAGACACCACCTCACGCCAGTCAGAGTGGCTAAAATGAACAAATCAAAAGACTATAGATGCTGGCGAGGGTGTGGAGAGACGGGCACCCTCCTACACTGATGGTGGCAATGTAAACTGGTGCAGCCCCTCTGGAAAACAGTGTGGAGGTTCCTCAAAAAACTATCCATAGAACTCCCTTATGACCCAGCAATAGCACCACTAGGGATTTACCCAAGAGATACAGAAATGCTGAGGCATAGGAGCACATGTACCCCAATGTTCATAGCAGCAATGTCAACAATAGCCAAAACATGGAAAAGGCCTAAATGTCCAACACCTGATGAGTGGATCAAGAAGATGTGGTATATATACACAATGGAGTACTACATGGCAATGAGAAAGAATGAAATATGGCCATTTGTAGGAAAGTGGATGGACCTTGAGGATGTCATGCTAAGCGAAATAAGTCAGGCAGAGAAGGACAGAAACCATATGTTTGCACTCATAGGTCTAATAGGAAAACAGGAGAAACCTAATGGAGGACCAGGGGGAGGGGAAGAGGGAAAGAGTTGGGGAGAGGGAGGGATGCAAAACTTGAGAGACCACTGAATGCTGAAAATGAACTGAGAGTTGAAGGGGAAGAGGGAGGGGGGAAAAGAGGTGGTGGTGATGGTGGCGGGCACTTGTGGGGAAGAGCACTGGGTGTTGTATGGAAACCAATTTGACAATAAACTATTTAAAAAAAGAAGAAGAAGAAGAAGAAGAAGTTCTCGGAGTTCAGCACGAACCAGAATTCCTGGGAGGACTTCCTGAAGCCCAGACTCCTGAGACTCCTGTCAGACCTCTGATCAGTAGGTGTGGGATGGGGCAGAGAACTGGCATTTCTAACCTGCTCCCAGGAAACGCCAGTGCACCTCACCCAGGGACAACATCTTGAAAACCACTATCCAAAACACCAAAGGTTCAGGCCAGCAGGAGCACAGCAATCTGCAGCAGGCCCCGCTGCTGACCCTGGGGGCTGTACCTGCCCACGAGATGCAGGGACAGAGCACTGACCGGCAGCTAATCCTGTGCATGGATGGGCCGAGAAGAACCAATGCATCAGGCAGCAGCCTTCTCCAGTGTTTTGAAGTGCCTGAAAGCAGGTGAAAGAATTAATGGTTCTTCCCAGATTTTTGTGAATCTCCTTCTTTCTGTATAAAGAACAATTTCGGGGACTATCTGGGGTAATTTTGGCAGCTGGTTTAACCATTTCAGACCCAAAGCACACTACTTGAAGGCTGCGATTTTATAGCTTACTAGCAAACATGTATTAAGTATCTAATACTTTTAAGACAAGGTAATAAATCAGAAATGGGGGAGGGGCTTATTTCACCTAAAGGCCGAGCAGTGGTGTACATGAACAATTGAAGTCATACCCTCAGAGCGATACAGGTAAAATGCACTGAGAGTTTAATGTGGGAAGGATGCTTCTACCTGGCGAAACAAGTCAAGCGCCGAGACATAAACCTGAACAAGACATAAGGATAAGATTTCCGGTAGTTGGAAGCAAAAGAGGGACATGACAGAAGGAAAGTGTAAAAGTCCAGGAAGAGAGAACAATGTGGAAAAGCATTAGGCAGGTGAGGGCGGGAGATATTTCGGAAAGCAAGCAGAAGTTCCTGCTGGTGGGAACGCAGGCCGCGGGAGGAACGGACAAGGAAGATGGGGAAAGTAAGCAAGCGTTATTATCACGAAGCCCTTGAATATCAGGAAACAAGTCTGAAAGTGACCAGCTATCATGGGAGCTCTGAAACTTGTTAAGCAGAGGAGTGATCGTCCAGAACTCTATTTTAGGATAACTACTGGGTAGTAGAAGATGTGGACACGGGAGAAGTCTACTATCCTAGCCAGGACTCCCCCCAGGGTGGGAAAGAGCAGTGATGGATAATGTAGATAGAATCATCATTACCCAGCAACAGATCTGAGGTCACGACTAAGAGAGAAAGAGAGAAAGGAAGACAGAAACGACACTGGTGTTTTAAACTTCAGTAACTAGCCAGTTGGTAGCATCTCTAACAGGAACATGGAACAGTCTAAAATATATTCTAATACTAAGAGAATGGTTGAACTACAGGTAGCATAAACCCTCACACCATAAGGGAGTGACACTTGTCTTGGACTACGACTGTGAAGTCAATGGCTATCAATTTTGTTACCTCAATCTGCATGTGTGACTATAAACATAGAAATGAAGTAAAATGTCAAGAAATAGGATCTAACCTTTGCAGATAGAAGGCACTCTGATAAACCATGAGATCATGACCTGAGCTGAAACAAATAGTCAGACATTCAACCAACTGAGCCACACAGGTGCCCTTAAATATTAAACTTTAAAATAATGGACAACTCCTCCAACAAAGAGGAGAGTACATTCTCTGTGTATTTTAACAAGATGCTCAAGAGGCTGGACAGACTTTGCCAGTGCTCCTTATGAAAATTCAGAACTGTGTATAAGGACCCAAGTTTATCATCTAGTAAACTGAAATGAAGGAAGCTAAGCATTCACATCTCAAAAGCAACCTTTATGAAAGGATTTTTTCACTAATTTTAAACAGAAAGAATTCTACTGCATTTAAATCAGTAACAAAATTAAGTAACCACTTGACAGAATCACCTAAAGGGAAAGTAGGTTTAATTGTCAATACCATTGTCAATTTCCTTTCGGTCAGAGATAGAATATTTTAACAGGAAGAATGTTCCAAGGAAAGACATCTCCATTCAAATTACTGCTATTTATACCTGACTTTTTAACTTTTTTTTTTTTTTGAGAGAGTGTGTGAGCCAGAGAAAGGGGGACAGAGGGAGAAAGAGAAGGAAATGGGGAAAGGGAGAGAGGGAGAGAGAGAATATGAATGAATCTTAAGCAGGCTCCATGCTCAGCCCAGAGTCCAATATGGGGCTCAATCAACAACCCTGGGATCATGACCTGAGCCAAAATCAAGAGTCAGATGCTCACCCAATGGAGCCACCCAAGCGCCCTACACCTAACGTTTGTAGCGAACCAGGACACCAGGAGGGGGTTGCAGCCAGAAGTGGTAGAACACACCTTGTTCCTCAATCAGGTGTGACTAGAAGGGCAAGAATTGCCCACAGACAAGCTGGGGGGCACAGTCGGCTTGCTCACCAGCTTTCACTGCCATAACACATCACTTTAATGAAATAGATTCCACACGTGCACTTCCATGAAGCCTGAGAGAAACAGACAAGCGGACTGGCTTGCCATAACCAACTCCTATACAACTTTATAAGTAGAATAAAACCTTATCCAAAGTGGCCATTAGTATGCACGGTACTGTGCTAAGTACTTTCACACATGTGATCCTCTAAGAACCCAGTGAGGTACATTCCAAGAAGTGAAAAACTCAGCAGAAGCCAAATATCTGGGAAGGGCAGAGCCGAGATGTGAAGGTAAGATTCCTTACTTTCTTAACCTCCTTTACAAGAAATAGAAGGGCAGTTGCACGAGAAGCAGGTCAATTGATCTCCAGTATATCCTTTGTGGAGCTTTACTCAAAACGGTAACTGGCTTTTCCGAGTGGATGTTTGAATATACAATATACGCAGCAGGACGGGCAATCAAGACTTTCAACAATAAATCTTCCCAGATGCTTGGCTGGGGAGATTGTTTTCTGCACTCCTTCCACCCCCTAATCTGTCTACCTCCCTCCACCTTTTGGTTTTCATTTCTTTCCATCAGTAGCCATGGCAACATCCAAAGAAAAAACACAGGCAGGAGACTCTCGCAAGTATCTGAAAACATGGCCCCTCGCCAGCATTTTTCATCAGTACAATGCTGGGTACAACAAACACAGAGGCACCTTCCTTCTCTCCCTTTCATTTCCCACCCACTTAGTGGCGGCCAAGGCCATTTGTGAGGCTTAGGAGCTGTCTGGTGCATTTGTATTCATAAACTTGCAGATCAGGCTTTCCCAGCTACAAAAAAAATGCCCTAGCTGGAAACCAGTGCTTTCATCTCACTGCTCCCATTAACTCTTTCCTAAGAAGGAGGCGTCATTCTGTCCAGTGTTTGCCTTAATCAGAGGTGAGCGTTTAAATCACAGCACTCCTGCCTTCCCATATATGCTGAACATGCAGTGAAATTTTACCACAAACGGGCCCTTCGGAATTTCTCATCTAGATTGTGAATACCGAAAGCCAGGAGGAAACAGGCGTGGCCCAACGTGCTTTACTTAAAAGCAGCCTTGATTAGATTCATGAGTATCTGGTTTACCCAGCCAGAACATCTAATTATTGATTGCATCGTTATAAATCAGAGGAGGTTACAAAACAATGGTTGATCATTCTGGAACACATTAGAACATGAAGGGTTTGCGAGCATGAATACAGTGGACAGGCACACTCTATGTATGTTTGAGGATATGTGTGAAAACAACAATCTTGTTTTAGCTTTATTATTTTTCTAATTAGCTAATTTGGCACTGATGATTATTATTTAGGCTTTTTTTTTTAATTTACTGGCTTTCTTTCCAAAAGTACTAAAGGCTGTCTCATGGACAATACTTAAAAACAACAGACCTCGTTAGGATACAAAACACAGTGACCTCACAATTCCCTGATCGCCTCAATTCTGGCAAGAGCTATTTGTGAGGTCTTAATAAGTCACAGCCATCGATGCTTTATGTGCAATATCTCATTCACTCCTGCCATCTTACGTGGTACTGTTCCGTGTTTGTCTCCGCTCCTCGGTAGGCAACGCTCTGGTTAGACAAGCCCTGTGCTTCTGACGATCGCAAGATGCCCGTCGGCAAAGACCATCAGGCAACTTTGAAAAATAAGGTTTATTTCTTATAAAATCTGGAGATCACACAGGACACGCAGAGCCACAGAGTGAGGGCACACATAGAGAGTGCGCATACTGGTCTGGGGTTCTGCTTTAACTGGTGTCCACAGTGGAGGCTCAGGGTGGTGGGCTCACTCTGTTGGTGTACTTAAAAGATAGGAGAGGGAATTTCAAGTGAGGGAGGAGGAAAAAAACAAGGGGCCCGAATGGTCTGTTTATCAATATCACTCAAACTCTCTCAAACAAAGGAGTGTCAGCTGGGAGACACTGCCTGGCTTTTTACTAGTTGTGTGGCTGGTCAATGTGTTTATCCACAGCTGTCTTTGAAGGGGATGCCTCTTTGAAACAAACCCCTCAGGGACGCCTGGGTGGCTCAGTCAGTTTAACGTCTGACTTCAGCTCAGGTCATGATCTCACAGTTCGTGGGTTCAAACCCAAGTCGGGCTCTGTGCTAACAGCTCAAAGCCTGGAGCCTGCTTCAGATTCTGTGTCTCCCTCTCTCTCCGCCCCTCCCCCACTCATGGTCTGTTTCAATAATAAACAAACATTTAAAATTTTTTTGAAATGGACACCTCAGCAATCAAAGCTTAAAATAGGCACTTGAATTGCAAAAAAGAAAAAAAAACTGTCAGGGTTTACCCTGATGGATACATTTTTATGATGGAGGAAACAGAGGCTCAGAGAGATTAAATCACTTGCCTGAGGTCACACAGCAAAGTGGTAGCAAAATGAGAGTTGAGTCTGCAACTCCCCCACAATCTTTCCTCCCTTCTTTCTGCAAATTACCCATAACTTCAGTCACCATCAACTGCATAAGCTTTAGAAGACAGCCCACTGACTGTGAGCCCTCCTTCCGGCCACCGTATTTCCTATCTGCATTTCCTCCATTGAGTCCACTGACCCCTCATCTCTGTTTTCATAGCCCATCAGCAACGTCAACACAAAATCCTTCCTAGCTCATCCATTCTAACCCTTAGCTCAGCTGCACCCTTGATTCCTACAACTGTTTCCAGTTCTTCAACTGGACCCATGTTGTCCCTCATCAGCCCTTGGGTGACACCACCAACCAGCAAGGAAGAAAGCATGCGGTCTGTCTGCACACAAAGCAATGCTAATGATCCTATCTTGTTCTCACTGTTCCTTGCTAAGCCTTTAACACATCCCAGTTTGATTTCCAGTCACTTTCCCCAGACTCTGTTCCAAACGTTCTGCCCTCAAAATCCTGGCCATGGCCCTTCCTAGCTGTATCTCAGCAGTGACATGCACAGCTTTCCCCTCTTCAGCTCAATCAGTTTTTCTTTCTTTCATCTTTCGAGGAGAAAAATACTTCATGTCAGAACCTATACCATCATGTATCACCTTTCAACAAATTAAAGGACACAAAAAGGAAATAATCGGTCAAAAATACAATACAAAGGGCTCAGGGAGTGCCTGGATGACTCATTCAGTTAAGCGACTCGGTTAGTTAAGCGACTTTTGATCTCAGCTCTGGTCATGATCTCATTATTCATGGGATCAAGCCCTGCATCAGGCTCTGTGCTGACAGTGTGGAGCCTACTTGGGATTCTCTGTCTCCCTCGCTCTCTGCCTCTCTCAAAATAAATAAATAAGTTTAAAAAAACAAAAGGCTCAGTTTTTTCAACTAATAAATGGCATGGGAGAAAAGGATTGTCGGGGAAGGACTGTTGCAGACTGAAAGAGACATGAAAGAATAGTAACCGAATGCAGCATATAGACTCATGTTGATACCAATTCAAACAACTTCTATGTAAAAAGTCATTTGGAGACAACCAGGGACAATTCAATGTCGGTTGGGTTTTAGATGACAGTGAGAAGTTGATATTAAATTTTTAAGATTGATAATAGCATTACGGCTAGGAACACTAAGGTCCTTATCAGCTTAGAGATGCATAAATTATTACCAGTGAAATGATACATGGTATCTGGAATGTGTTTCAAAATACTTGGACAACTATTTTTTTAATTCATTTATTTTGAGAGAGAGAGAGAGCAAGAGAGAGAGAGAGAGACCAAGCAGGGGAGGGCACAAAGAGAGAGAGAGAGAGAGAGAGAGAGAGAATGAATCTCAAGCAGGCTCCTTGCTCAGCACGGACCCTGACACAGGGCTCAGTCTCACAACCACGAGATTATGACCTGAGCTGAAATCAAGAATCCCCCAACACTTATTCACCTGAGCCACCCAGGCACCTCTGGTAACTTTTTCTCCCTGTGTCGGGGGATAGATGAAACAAATTTTGGAAAATATTGGTAACTACCCAAAGCTGGGTGATGGGTAATTACAGATTGTCTCTATAGAGGAATTAGAGATTGGGAAACTATAGATTGGTCTCTGCCCTTATGTATGTTTAAAAATATACACACTAAAAGTTTTGAAAATAACAGCACAGCTGAAGATCTTTTACAAATTGCTACTTAAAAATGATTCTCTTGCTCTAACGTGGTAAATCGTCCTGTTCGGTCACTCCTCCCTGTCCTCAAGCAAGCCTCTTCTGTCCTGATCTCCCCTGACCAACACTGTTTCTGAAAGCTGGAATCATCTGCCCACTCTTCCGAAACCCTGACATTACAAGAAAGGAGTCCAGACCACTGTACCTTTCCAAAATGACATTCACTCCCCTCCCCCCATCTCCTGTCGCCCCTGGCAATCTGATTGTTCTCACTGTCACTTTTCTAGCTCTAAAAACTGAGGTGCTAAGCCACTACCCAACACACAGAGGTCAGTCTCTCTGAGCTCACTCTTCCTGCAACCACCCATCTCTTCTTCTAGACAATTCTGAAGACTTGACTTACATTTATCAACTCACATGACCATCCCAATAGTCCTATGAGGTACTATCATAATCCCCACTTTACAAAAAGGGGAAACTGAGGCTGAGGTAGGTCACACAGCTAGTAACTGGTGGGGCTGGAAGCCCCGGACAGCCTGACCTCTGGTCATAACCTTCACCACCACCCAAGTCGTCTCTTGTTGGAGGCTAGCACGGGGCTCTTCTGTTCACAAGCCGGCGTGCGTGGTAAGCAAAAATACCACGGTAGATAAAAACATTTGTGACCTAGAAGTTCTGCCACAGAGTTCTGCTTGCCCAGAAGAATGACCTTTTAGCTCCATTAATGGGACCATCTAATAATTAGCAAGGTCAATAAGATCATAACAAAGTTCACTTTATTTTTAAAAAGGTCATCAGCAAAATGGTCCAAACATGACAAGCTAAAAACAAAACAGACAAAACAGCTCGTCAACAGGCAAGGGCTTCATTCCCTGACGTTTCCTAAATTCAGTATAAACAATTCCATCTGGAGATAACAGGGAAGTGAAAGTAGTTTACGTAATGATAACGTGACCTCTGGAGATTCTATTTTTGTAAATCTTGGCATTTCAAACTTTTTTTTTAATGTTTATATATTTTTGAGAGAGAGACAAAGCATGATCAGGGGAGGGTTAGAGAGAGAGGGAGACACAGAATCCGAAGCAGGGTCCAGGTTCCAAGCTGTCAGCACTGAGCCCAACACGGGGCTCGAATTCACGAACCATGAGGTCATGACTAAGCCAAAGACAGATTCTTAACTAAGTCACCCAGGTGCCCCTTATTTCAACTGGAAGTAGATGAACCGTCCCTTTCCTCTAATGAATCTATTTTTATTTCCAGTAGCTCCCCATGGAAATGAAATCCGGGTTCCTTCAGGAGGCCCCCTGCCTATGCGACCAGCCTCATCGCCCCCCCTGCTCCCTGCAGTCTTGCACACCCTCCGTTGGCAGTTTCTCGGTGGGCCTTCTGCGCCCACCTGCGCTGCATGCTCGCCAGGAGTTTCCAGCGCCCACCTCTGAGCGCACACTGAGTCAGAACCTCCCAGGGCTCTCCCTCCTCTCCACAGCTCCTGCACATGCCCTTACATGTATGTCTGTCCCTCCGTTGCGACTTTGTATCCACACTTTGAGGAGCTTGGCTGAGCCGGGAGAGATCCGCCTCAGCGGTAAAATGTCAGAGCAGCCCGTGAAAACACAAGACAAAAATGAGGGAGTCAAGCCCTCAGTCACTTACTGCAGTAGAAGTCAGCGTCTCACACCAGAGGGAACACCAGCTCTTCTGGCTCCACTTCCCCCCGTGGGATGGAGCACCAGTTGAGCAGTACAGACAAGGGGGTCTCTGCTGCTCGGACCCCAAAGCAAAATGCAGAGGGCCAGCAAGGTGGGCCAGAAGTGACCGAGTCATAGTTGGGGCGTCACAATGGGGAGTCAAGGTTCTCCCCTCCTTCCCTGTAAGGGGCAGACGTCTGCAGGGGACTCTGTCCGGGCCTCAGGGAAGAGACCAGGAATGCAGGGATTGCAGCCAGGATTGTCAATACGTGAGCGACCATCACCACAGCCCCTTTCAGACTTGAGCGCGAGGGCTGGGCCCCAAGCCCGGCGTGGTGAAGACAGCTTCTCCCTGAGGCTGGTCACGGAAGGTCTTTGTAACGGACTTTCGTGGGGCCTGAAACTCACATCTACACTTTGAACCTGGAGCTGGACTCCTCACACGTCAATCTGTCTGCCCGACTGAATTTTAACTTCTTGAAGGCATCACCATGACTTATCTTCCCTCCTCCATACGAAGCAGACGCTCAACCACACGTAAGAGCGTGAGGACGGAGCTAATAACTGCTTCACCTGAGCATTTCCATTTAGCACCAATTAGAGGGGCACCTGGGTGGCTCAGCTGGTTAGCGGCCGACTTTGGCTCAGGTGATGATCTCATGGTTCGTGGGTTCAAGCCCTGCATCAGACTCAGTGCTGACAGCTCAGAGCCTGAAGCCTGCTTCAGTTTCTGTGTCTCCCTCTCTCTCTGCCCTTCCCCCACTCATGCTGTTTCTCTCTGTTGCAATAATAAATACGAACATTTAAAAAAATAGAACCAATTAGAATACCGCTGGAATAGAATATTCTTGCTCTGGTTGTCTTATCTATCAAATCTTAAGAGGAACACATTTAATCAATTTTAACGTTATTGTGCCAAGATCCACCAGATTCCAATCCACCCCAAAAAAAATCAATTATGGTATTTTTGCCACCTTGAAAAAAATACTTTCTGGCTTAGTAGGTGCAGAAATGAGCACACAGAACTGCTACTTGCACTGCCAAGTTCATCCTGTGCTGATTGATTCTGGTGCTTACGACAAAGCTTTCAAAATGACATCAATCCGGTTCATATTCAGAATGGAAGGTTTACAGTGATTATTGGAGTGTTTTTAACCTTCCCTTCATTCATTACTGATGTCAGGCATCTCAGGAATATCTGACTTTGTTTAGCATACATGTTTTCGGTCTGATTATCCTTGCTACTGCAGAGGCTAAGTGCCTGAAACTTGCATGCCTTCAAGACATTTCCCCCACACAATCTACAGGGAAAGCCGTGGTTTCAACATGCCTAGAGGAAGAGCTGGTGTTATGCCCTTTCTAGCCCCAGTATACACTCTGGATCCTGACATACACTATGGACCCAATTTGTCCGATTGAATTGACCTATACTTTGTCAAGTATGTTTGATATTTAAATAACCGTCAGTCTTACTTTGTTTTATTTGGAGGAAGAGGATCTTATTTTAGGAAGCACACTCTTGTATAGAAGGAAAAATGTTCCTTTCATCCCTTCTAGGTTGTTGGGCCAATACGCTGATGCAAAATTAATTATGTATATACAGGACCCCCACAAGGACATGAGACTCAAAGGTAATGCCACAACTGAGCCTTGAATGCCATCTCGAGGAAGGAGAAGGAGGCAGGATTCTAGAGCCAAAGGGAAGGCAGGCGATTCACAGGAAAAGCAGATGTGTGGTGAACAAATGTTCGTCACACCTTGCAGTAAGTCTTTCTGATACAAAAATTACCTCTGGTAACAGGTCTCTTCCTTGTACATGCCCTTATCTAAGTTCTTTCAGGCAGGGAAGGGGGACTTAAAAAGCTCTTCCTGAGTATGCTGAGCCTTGGTTGCCTTCAACCCAAAATAACCCGTATGCCAAAGTGGCATCTTTGGGGGGTAGTATATTCTGCTACCCCCTAGTCTCTGAATTATGACTTCCTGATTTCTCTATTATTTCTTCACACATATTATTACATCAATAGGGACTCAGCAAACCACAGTACATTTCAAATTATGTCATCCTACACTATTCATCTCACTTTTGACAAAATTAGTTATTAACTTCCAATCACATGTATTTGCAGAACACTAAGCTTCAGTGAAGTTGAAGATAGTATCATTTTAATGATTTTATTAATCACTTCCAAGCTGGTGTCCCAAGTACCCTAAAGAGACTGTTTCCACTTCTTCCTTTGTTGATTAACTTTAAATCACAGAGTTTCTTCCACATCTGTTCTTTTTCATTTGTACATTCTGCCAGGTATTCATTATCTTTTGTGAAGACCAAGAAAACAGGGTGTTTTAAAAAGGCTTGGAAAATATGATACATGTACAAATACATGGTACAAGTAATAAAAAGTGCCGAATTAAAGTCCTGAACCAAAGCACAAGCCTAGAAACACAATTAATGCCAAGTGAACTATGAAAAAGAGCCAGTACACGGCTTTTAAACTTTAATTATTGTCTGTGTCACACAGAAGGTGAAAAAAACTGTTTCTAGCACTTTGTGTACCTGCTAAAGACTCTAAATGGAATCAGATATATAGGTATTTCTCTGGTAGTTAAAGAGGTTAGTATCCAAGTACTGTGTAAAGACATTAATTAAATCCCAATTTCAGTCTGTACTAAGACATTGCTCTCTTGAAGCTGTAAATAAATGAGACCTATTCCAAATAGATTCAGTGCACTGCCCAGCCGGGAAAAACAGGAGTTTGGGCATGTAGACAAATGCATTGTGAAGTAGCTCTTTCAATAAAAAGAAAAAGGAAAAGGCAGAAAAACAAAAACTCAGTTATTAAACATGACTGAGTCATAGATCGCTGTCTTAATGGTGCTGGACCATACATATATCTAAGGTTATTTATTTTGAAAGCGACAGAAAGCATGAGCAGGGGAGGGGCACAGAGAGAGAAAGAGAGAGAGAGAGAGAGAGAGAGAGAGAGAGAGAGAGAGAGAGCGAGCGCGCCCCAAGCAGTCAGCACTGAGACCTATGTGGGGCTTGAACTCACGAACCATGAGATCAGGACCTGAGTCTAAGTCAGACACTTAACCTACTAAGCCACCAAGGCACCCCTCACACATAAATATATATTACGCCTCTACCATTTATATAGCATAAAAACATACAGTCCCCAAAGGCCTTCATAATCTGGTTGGCGAAAAAACATATAAATTCAGAAAAAGGCATTGTCACAATGGTCTACATATGAGATCAACACACAAAAATCCATCACACTTATGAAAAAACTGAAATTTTAAAACACAGTATTATTTAAAAATCTCTTCAAAGGAGATGAAATGCTTAGGCATAAACCTAACAAAATAGTACATGATCTATATGGGAAAAAATTACAAAATCTAATGGAAGAAATCAAAACCAACATGAAGAGAAATACTGTTCATGAATCGGTAGACTCAATATAGTAATGATATCCATTCTCCATAACTTGATCTATAGATGTAATGCAATTTCCATCTAAATCTCACCAAGATACTTTGTAGACATAGACAAGTCTATCCTAAAACTTATATGAAAAGACATAGAGCAACCTAAAAAAAAAAGAAGAAGAAGAAAGTAGGAAGAATCACTTTATTTGACATTAAGGCTTACCATATAACTACAGTAATCAAGAGAGCACGGTATTGGCAAAGAGATAAATACATGGATCAATGGAGTAGAGAATTTAGAAATAGACCCACATTATACTCAGCTGATTTTTGGCAAAGGTGCAAAAGCAATTCAATAGAAAAAGAATAGCTTTTTCAACAAATGGTACTGGAGATACCCATGAGTCAAAAATGAATCTCAACCCAAACCTCAGATCTTATACTAATATTAACTCAAAACTATCATAGACTTAAATATGAAACAAAAAAAAGTAAAAGTTTTAGGAAAAACAGGAGAAAATCTTCAGGACTCAGGGTTATGCAGAGACAGTTCTTAGACTTGACACCACCAATGAAATTCATAAAAGAAAAAATGAATTAACTGGACTTCATTAAAATTTTAAAATGCTTGTTTTATGAAAGACCTTTTTAAATGGATGAAAAAATGAGCAACAACAAACATGAAGGAAATGCGTGCCAAGCACATGTCTGAGAAAGGACTAGTACTCAGAATATATCAAGAACTCTCAAAATTCAACAACAAAATAATCCAGTTAGAAAAAGGACACAAGATGATAAAGGAACGTCTTATTATAGAGAATATACAGATGGCAAGTTAGCACATGGAAAAATGTTCAACATCATTAGCCAATAAAAAAATACAAAGTAAGACAACCATGGGATATCACTATGTACCTACTACACAGCTAATGAAAAATCATGATAACCCCAAATGCTGGCAAGGACACAGAGGACATCCATCTTCCATACACTGCTGATGGGAATACAAATTATATTTCTGGAATACCTTTGGGAATTTCTTATAACAACTAAACATGCAATTACCATATGACCCAGCAATTGAATTCTTGGGCATATACCCCAGAGAAATGAAAACCTATGTTTACATAAGAACACACACACAAATGTCAATAGTAGCTTAATTTATTATAGCCAAAGTTTGAGACAACCCAAATAATCTTTAACAGGCAAATGATTAAACAAATCATGAAAACGGGCAAAAAATGGCTAGACTGTGGGTATTTTCAAAATATATATGTATATCATATCATCAAATTGTACACATTAAGTATATTATAATTTTATTTGTTAATTATATCTCAAGAAAGCTAAAGAGAAAACCGTGGTATATCCTTAGCTTGGAATACTGCTCAGTAATAATTAGGAATAAACTATCAATACTGAAAAAACTTACATCATATTCCAACCTCAACAGAAGTAAAAGAAAATGGATTCTTCCAATATGATCTTCTTTCACTGCTCTAAAGGTTTCGGATATGATGGGATCTTTCCAAGCCCAACTTCTTCTTTCAACAGACAGGAAACCTGAACTTTGACACGTAAGAAACTTACTGGAGGCCAACATCTAGACAGAGGAACTGAGAACAGATCAGATATGGCGGACCAACTTGTTGGTAAACTGGAAGTGATCGTAACTTTGGGAGAAACCAAACGTGTTAGAGTCCTTGATGTTGAAAAAGGGAAATCCAAAAAGAGGCCGACTTGAAATTTCAGAAAAGTTGCCCATCACCCCCTAAGTGAGGCAAATCATGAGAGACTTTTGGGTGCTGAGAACAAACTGAGGGCTGAGGACGGAGTGGGGGAAGGAGAAGGGGGTGATGGTCATGGAGGAGAGCACTTGTGGGGAAAAGCACTGGGTGTTATATGGAAGCCAACTTGGTAAAAAAAAAAAATATTTAAATAAAAAAAGAAAGAAAGAAAGGCTCTCTAAAAGCAGAACAAGTGAAGGCCCATATTCGGGGAGAAATGGTTACATAGATATACGGAGAGATACTTCTTAAAGACTACATGCAACAGAGTGAGAAAGACTTCGTCAATGTTAGATGCCAATGAATGTCACAATCCTATCATCCTATAATTTGAGTAAGATCCGAAAAACTGGACCCCAGAACCATCTGCAAAACTAAAATAAATCAGCAATAAGGCTAATTACAAATTTCAAATACAAATAGTGAGTAAAATAAAGTGATTTTTTAACTTGTTCAATGAGAAAAAAGAATAAGGTTTTTATCCATTTCCCAAAGCAGCTGGTTTGACCAGAGAACCAAAACCGGCTCAGTTTCACTCTGCGTTCTCAGTTGAAGACATGCATCTTCAGTCGTAAAAGCAGGCAACAAACATGTTATAAGGGGACAGGGTCCGATATCCATCTATTCCTTCACCCATTCTCCCCCCTGAAAACTACTCAGGCTCACACAGTACACTAGGTGCTTTTCAAGGAGTACAAAGTGGCGTAAGCATGGCACAGAAGATAAAAACGTGACACTGATCCAAAAGGGAGCAAAACCAGGTGGCAGCTTCTTCCTTAAAAAGCTCATTGAGTTAGTGTAGGAGACATATTAATTTCATGGTCACCCAAACAAACATAAAGTCCGATTTCCAAAGTGCCTTGGAGAAGTATATGGTGCTATGACCATAGGCGATGGGAAGATGTGATTGAGAGGAACAAAGCAGCTTGTGAGGAAATGGTCGGGAGAGGCCTCCTTACAGAGCAATGACTGAGCTGAGATCTGAAGTTGAGTGTGAGCTAAACCACGGGAGAGCCTGCCTGGCTGGGGAATTACCAGTGCAAGATCAGGGAAGCACGGTGCGCACGCTCCGGTACAGAAAGAAGACCAGTGTGGGCGGGCACGAAGAGGAGGCAGGGGCGATGCAGCAGGGGAGGTGGGCGGGGCCAGCCTGGACTGTGCTTTTTAAGCCATGGTCAAGATTTTGACTTCTATCCCAGAACAAGGGGAATTTGTTGACGGGATGATATAATCAGATTCACACCTCAAAAGACCACCATGTCTATCGGGAGGGCTCTCAGGGCCCCAATTAGGAAGCTATTGCATTGGCCCAGGTGAGAAACGATGTACTTCCAGCCGCCCTGGGACAAGTGGAGCTAATTAGAAGCGGAAAATGTGAAGAGTAGTTTTAGAAAATATAATCCATTGAATTTTCTGATGGACTAGAATTGGAGTAAGATGTTCATGACTTTTTTCTAGTGTCCTGATTTGCTGAACTGACCAGATGGTGGTGCCCTTCACCAAGCTAAGAACAGCAAAGAAGACCACAGTTGGGTCTGGAAACCAGGAGTTCAATTTGTGTTATATTTGAGACATCCAAGTGAAGATGTCAAAGTGACCACTGGATATGTGATTCTGGCACCTAGGGGCAAGCTTTCAATCATGGAGGAGATTCTAAGGTTGTTGCTGGTCCCGAGATGTTAGTGTCCTATACACAGACCAAGAGCCATATAGAGATAGAGATACAGAGACATACATAGTGTACATTCAGGTGTTAAGAGAAACTGTAGATAGAATTTTGGTTCTATAGTTCCTAATCTTTTAGGAATCATGCATTAAAGAATTAAGTACCAAAAGAATGGGAATGGACAAATATTTTCAAGGGAGAAAGGCTGATTCCACAAATAAACTACTGAGTTCAAAGTTAAGCACTAAAAGACTCTGAAACAGATGAGGAATAGTATGATTTGTGAGCTCTTCAAAAGAAAACCATAATTACCAAGTGCCAGAACAGGTCAAAGACTAGTCCAATTCATTCCCCTTAAGTAGCCTAAAGAATTAGCATTAAAATGTGTTAGAACTAGATCTGGATTTCAGCAAGTCACTTGACAAACACTCTCCAAATACCCTTAGGAATAACGCAAAGTAGATGGTGATAATGTGAGAGGGATTGACAGCTGGCTCCAAAAGGTAGACTTATGGTCCATCAGGAAAACGTAACGGCGTTTGATGATAGTCCTGTCCTTTTTCTAACATTATCACAACATTCGAATTTTAAACAAAGGGCGGATATGGGGCTACTTATATCTAGTGGGTAGAAGCCAGAGATGCTGATAAATATCCTATAATGCAGAGGACCGCCTATCCCTGCCTCCACCAACCAAGAAAGAATTATCCAATCCAAATGTCACTGGTGCATCTGGTAACAACCTGATATAAGTGAACAGATTAGAACAAAGAGTCAAAGCCAGCAAAGTTTAATAAAGATCATTATAGTATTCTACGTACTACAGATATTCACTCTAAGCATATAAACCCATTCCCACAGCCTGCCTTACCTCTCAGGGCTTCTGTTCCTTTCTTTGTATGAAAAAGGAGGTTGAACATGGTGGTATTTATTACAGGCTGGAAACTGGGCCCCCCAAGGGATACCCACATCTGAGTCCCTGGAGCCATATTTGGACAAAGGGCTGTTTGCAGGTGTGATTAAATTGAGGATGGGGCGTGGAGGTCACCCCAGATGATCTGGGTGGGTCCTAAGTGCCATCACAAGGGTCTTAATAAGAGAGAAGCAGAGGGAAATGGTACCACAGAAGAGAAGGAGGCACTGTGCCCAGGGAGGGAGAGATTGGAAGGATGCTGTCACAATCCAGGGAATCTGAGCAGCCACGAGAGGCCAGAAGAGATGAGGAATGGATTCTCCCCTAAAGCCTCTGGAGGGAGCACAGCCATGCCAGTTCCTTGATTTGGGTCCAGGGTTACTAATCCCAAACTAACTAATTCCATGCTTCCAGAACCATGAGAGAATACACTGTTTTAAGCCACTGAGTTTATGGTGATTTATGACAGCAGCCATGGGAAGCCAACGGTTTGTTCGGGATAGATCCTGAGAAGAGGAACATAGCCTGCATTATCCAGGTGGTCTCTAAATGCAATCACCTTTAGAAGAAAGATGCAGAGGGATTCTGGAGACAGACCCACAGAGGGGAAGGCAATATGAAGATGAAACAGATGCGGTCACAAGCCAAGGAATGCCAATGGGACTGCAGGCCGAAAAAGGCCAGAATAGATTTTCCCTTGAGCCTCTGAAGGGAGCGTAGCCCAGGGACTTCTGGCCTGCAGAGCTGTAACAGAATAAATTTCTATTTGTGTTAATTTGTTACTGCAGCTATGGGAAACTAACACAAATGCTACAATTCTAAAAATAAAATGGGGAGCTATAGTGTAATAACAGTAAATAACTTATGTAACTAAAATAATCGAGGTCTCCGTGTGACCCCACACTCAGTTATGTGGCTGTCACCTCAGATTTCCTTACCGGAAGATACAGCCTGAGGGACCTAAGGTCCTGTTTCCCCCTACAGTGTTCCCCCAACAGTGCTAGGCTCAGTTCTCCATGCTACAATTTTGAAGACATGCTGGTATATTGAAACTTGTTTGAAGGAAAAAGACCAAGAAGAGAAATCAAGCGTGTGACAAAGAGTTGAAAAAACGCAGTGCTGTTAGTGCTTATCATGGAAACACTTTACAAGAACATGGTAGGTGTCCTCCAACCACACAGAAGACCTTCTGTGGGAAAGGCAAGAGATGATGCTCTCTGGCTCTGAAGATCGGGACCTGGATCAGGGGAGAGGCTGTGTGGATGCAGACTTGGGCTCCGTAAATTAAAAGCCTCCGGTGCTTGAGTGACGCCGGATCACGTGACACCTGAAGGGTGAATGGATGGAGACCTGCTGGGGAATGCTGTTCCTGAAGAACGTAACACGGCAGATAAGAAGCCCAGCGATCCATTCCGATAGCATTCTCTGCAATTCCACTGCCATTAGAGAGTGGGATAAGGCGAATTCCTATCCTACAGCATCTGAAGATGTATTCACTTA
This sequence comes from Mungos mungo, assembly GCA_004023785.1. Taxonomy (NCBI): domain Eukaryota; kingdom Metazoa; phylum Chordata; class Mammalia; order Carnivora; family Herpestidae; genus Mungos; species Mungos mungo. The sequence goes on from PISW01002369.1 coordinate 21,037, forward strand.
TTGCTTGGCTTCCTCTTTTCCAGACCAATAACTGGTGGCTCCTTTTACCCTTACTGATAGTTTTTTTTTTTTTTATCCAACATTAAAGCACTCTTGACCTTCTCTGAACACTACAAACTCCAACTCTTGACTTCCCCAGTTGTAGAGTGTAACACAAAACCCAGCCCTGAATCTGGATGTGATCAACTGTAAGCAGAACTAAGTAACAGCAGTTTCTATTGTTTCCCTGTTCAAGTACCTACCAACACAAACTCACATCTGCTTTTCTTTCTTGCTTTGTTCAAATGTTCTATTTATTTCTGAGATAGCATGTGGGGGGGGGGAGGTGCAGAGAGAGGGGGACAGAGGATCTGAAGCGGGTTCCATGCTAACAGCAGAGATCCCAATGTGTCTCAGCCCCCACCCGCCGGCGGGAAGGAAGGACGCGACACCAGGATTCGTTGCAGAGTCATCTTTTATTCTTTCTTCCTTCTTCTTCCTCCTTCCTCCCCCACCGTGCAATATATACCCTTAAGGGGAGGCGTGGCCTTATCCCATTGGTCCAAAGGCTTTGTCACGGACTCCACGCATGCTGCGCAGCCTCTCTTGGGTTAGTAGCTCGTGATAGAGCATAGCGGTCGGCAGGGGGACGGGAGCTAGGGCGGCTGCCAGGTCGCCATCTTGGGCGACCATTTCGCCTCCCACACCAATGTGGCCCGAACTCACCAACCATGAGATCATAATCTGGGCCAAAATGGATGCTCGACTGATTGAGCCACCCAGACCTCTCATATTTGCTTTTTGAAAATGGTGAACCAGGGGCACTGGGGTGCTTCAGTAGGTTAAGCATCTGACTTTAGTCAGGTCACGATCATGAGTTCATGAGTTTGAGCCCCACATCAGGGTCTGTGGTGACAGCTCAGAGACTGGAGTCTGCTTTGGATTATGTGTCTCCCTCTCTCTCTGCCTCTCTCCTGCTTACACTCCGTCTCTGTCTCTCAAAAATAAATCAACATTTAAAAATTAATAAATAAATAAAACAGTAAGCCATTCAACCTTTGCTTCTTCCCTGAGTATTTCTGAACTTCATTTCCTAAAGCTTGCTGATCCTTCCCATATGAATAAGGTACACTTGGCAGGAATTGAACTTAGTTCTCTTTGTTTCTAACTTCCATCGCTAATCCTATCCTCTGGGGGCTGGTGTCCTCAGCCAGCTTACACTGTACTTGCTGTTCCCTTTCTCATGTTCTCCAACCAACGAGATAAATAAGACAGAACCCAAGGGGGAACTGAACCTTCCTCTTTGGCTGTACCTATAAAAGAGAAAAGCAATCTGGACATCAAAGACCAGTTATTTCAGAAATAGAAAACCAAACGACTGCTTTGTCTAATATTTTAACGCTTGTGGCCCAGCAGAGTAGTTATTGTCTCCTTCTAAGCTGAAAGTGCTTCATCAATGGCCATTTTGTGGGCATGACCTATCATGACCCTGGCTCCAGCCTGTGATATAATTACATAGGAGAATCCAATCTTTGCCAGTGGCTCCCAAGTATTCCATAGGAGCCTACAATTCTGATATTGGTTCCCTTTAGAAAGAAATTCTTGAGAGGTACCATTAATATGCATTATCATTTATAATACCCCCACTGTGATCTTGTGATCTATAATAAAATAATTTAAAATATGTACTTGGTCTTCATCCACATTTCTGGCACACAGCTGTTAAAACTCTTAGAATTTGCAGGGGCACCTGGATGGCTCAGTTGGTTAAGCTTCCAACTTTGGCTCAGTTCATGATCTAGTGATTCACTGAGTTCAAGCCCCACATCGGGCTCTGTGCTAACAGCTCGGATCCTAGAGTCTGCTCTGGATTCTGTGTCTCCCTCTATCTCTCTGCCCCTCCCCTGGTTGCTCTCATGCTCTCACTCTCACGCGAGCATTCTCTCTCTCTCTCTCTCTCTCTCTCTCTCTCTCTCTCTCTCTGTCTCTCTCTCTCTGTCTCTCTCTCTCTCTCTCTCAAAAACACACACATTCAGAAGTTGCTAAATGATGAGAGCAAAAAAAGTGTCTTCTGTTATGTCGAAGAAATGACATTTGGAAAGCCCTTGGGTAACCTAAGGAGAGGGGCTGGTGCCAGGGGAGAAAATCATGTGATTAGAAGGTGGGAACTTTCAGTCTCAACCTAGCACCTCAACTTCCAAGGATGGAAGAGGATCTGCAGGTGGAGTCAGTCATGAGAGGTTGATGAGTTAATCATTCGTGGAGATATAAGGAAGCTTCTATAAAAATGCATAGGGTTTGAAGCACTTCCAGGTTGGTGAAGGCACTGAGGGAGATTTGGGGAGAGCTGGCACACTCTGAATGGTCACGGAAGCCCCATGCCCTTTCCCTACACCTTGCCCTATGCAAGTCTTCTATCTGGCTGTTCCTGGGTCACATCCTATTATAAGAAACTAGTAATCTGACAAGTAAAGTGTTTCTCCAAGTTCTGTGGGCCACTCTAACAAATTAATGGAACCCAAGGAAAAGGCTGTTGTAACCTCCAGTCTCTAAGCAGGGGGTCAAAAGCATAGGTAGTAACTTGGGTTTGTGATTGGTGTCTGTGGTGGGGAAGGGAGTCTTGTAAGATTGAGCCCTTAACCTATGGGAACTGAAGCCATCTTCAAGTAGACAGTGTCAACGTTGAGTTGAATTGTAGGATACTCAGCTAGCATCAGAGGATTGCTTGGTGTGGGGGGTGAGGGAGCACTACACATTGGAATTGGGTACAGAATCATTTCCCTCAAAAACACACAAAAGTGGGGACTAAAGAACACACTACCAAAAAATTAGATCAACAGCTACTTGGACTTACCTCCACTGAATCAAAAAAACTATCTAAGTATTTGAACATATAATTTTTACTTCAATGGCTCTGGAACAAAATTGATAACCCATCTTAACAATATGCCAAATTTATTTCTGAAACATACAAAAAGCAAAGGTTTATTGGAATCCATTGATTGTAGCATGCAAATGAACTATCAAATCAAGATCTTCAACTTAAATCTAACCTTGCATCCAAAAATTGGAAATGGAATGATATACCCTAAGGTTGTTTTCTTTTACATACACAGAGCAATCCACTCATCAGCCAACATAAATGCATTCAAATCCCAAAAGGTACCTGATCATCACTAACAAAAATGATTAGGATGCATTTTATTCATATAAAAATACCATGTAAATGCTGAATAACTGTAAGTCATTATTTCAAATCTGATTTGAGAGGCAAAGCATCTATATTTGGCAAGACTTACCCTCTACTCCTAATTACTGAGCAAGCGTGAAATTAACTATAAACAATGACTGGCATCTTATTTATAAAAGCTTTCCTATCTTCATACTACAACATTTTATGCTAATTCTGACAGTTCTTATTTAGTATATCTCATGGAAGAGCCATAAAAGTTGAGTCAGTGAAGGACAAAAAGATTTTCTAGGAGTAGAAAAACAACTTGGTTTCCATCAGCAAGATAAAGAGCCTCCCTTCAAAAGCATGATCAACTGGTATGTTAAAGTGAGTTCACTGAGCCAATTAGGCATCAATGCAAACTATTTGTTAGCATAGAATAAATTAAATGCCAATCTCCCCCAAAGCTAAATGACTACATCTTTCCTTCACAAAGAAATTCTATATTCCATCAAGTAATACAGTAGTTTTGAAACTATTCTAAGGGTCCTGAGGAGTCCTGCTCAGGTCAGAATCTTATACGTGATTTCCCAGTGCAAACACAGGCTCTGACGGCAGGGCTCACATTGAGAAAGCTGCTCTCCTAGGGTGCCCGGGGGCTCAGTAGGTTGAGCGGCATGATTCCACAGTTCATGAGTTCTAGCCCCGTGTCAGGTTCTGTGCTGACAGCTCAGAGCCTGAAGCCTGCTTCATATTCTCTCTCTTTCTCTCTCTCTCTCTCTCTCTCTCTCTCTCTCTCTCTCTCTCTCTCTCTCTCAAAACATAAATAAACATTAAAAAATATATAAAAAAAAAAGGGGGGGGGATAGTGCCGGGAGCCGCACCAGACTTGCTGGATGACACGGTCACAGTAAGGAAATGGCAGACATTGCACAGCTCCTGCCATGAGAGGCGGAACTGGTATCTCCTTCTGCTACTACTGCTCATGTGAAATTAAGCCTGTTGCTATTGATTAGGCCTCACAACGTTCCAAATCAGGCTGATATCCCCACACAGTTACCCCATAAGAAAAAGCATTTTCCTGCCCCTGCATAAGGGATTTTAGATCAAATCGCTGCAGATGTTTGCCAAAAGGCTCTTCTAATGAGCCTTGCAGACCCAAAACATAAGGGGGGCCGAGAACACAAGAGTTACAATTAACTCTGGTCCGGAGAAATAGAGCCTAACTTACAGATAAGAAACAGACAAGGACCGGACATCAGTTGCTGCATATATTTTCGCTATTGGAGTCACAAGTACCCTCCCTTGTACTGACTTAAGCTTGAGGATGGATAAAAAATTAGAAACTCAGGTGCAAGGTCAACGCACACAGGGCCCCCATCGTGCTTCTATCAAGGAAAGGGCTTTCTCTAGCAACTTGTTAACAAACATTCTTTCTCTTGTGGCTCATGAGTTGGATAAAATAACTCCCAGCCTATCTATATACAATTTAACCTATGTTTTAGTTTTAGCATTACTAACTTAAATAATATGTATATTATCCTGGTTTTTTACTAAAAACATCTTGTTATTCTCTTGATTGAAAAATTTACTTAACCTTACTGTAAGTGCATTACATGATTTAGTTATAACATGTTAATTAAAAAGAAAGTTATAATTATTGGCCCAAACCCAACCCGTACAAAATAAGATAGGTTTGTAACTTTCTTACCCTTGGGGACTGATGCCAAGAATAAATTGGGATGGTTCTACAGAAATACTCCTGTAAAACTTGTCTCTGTACACCTTTGATGACTGAAACACCGTATCACTAAGAGTTAGAAACTGTAAACAATTTCTATTTTCTGATGTCATGTTATTGCTTCACCAATAAAGAAAGACACCAAAACAGACTGAACAGAGATGTCTGCCTGGTGACCAAGAAAGAAACGTGCGGCTCTCTCATCTCTCTCTCTTGCTGACACCGTCCATCCTTCAGGGAACCCTGGACCTGCTGGAGCTGGACTCTGGCAGGAGAGAGAAAGCTGCTCTCCTGAGATTTAACTTGGTGCGAAGCCAGAGCACCACCGTCACCAGAGGGAGGGACTGTCAAGGGCGGTGCCCGCCCGCCAGCCTTACTCACACACATTTGCATTCCCAGCCTAGGCACCTCCATTCAGAAGCCTCCATGTGGGTGCTGGGGAAGGGAAGGGTGCTCACCATTGCCCGAGACCCGGGTCCCTCTAATGGCAGGAGGCTTTTATTTGTGGCTCCCTTGGCAGTGAGACCCTCCCCTACTCCCCTCTGTGCTGATCCATCTGACCCAGGCTCAGTGACATTCCGTGGGGCAAAAATGGGACACTGGGGAACTAACGCTGTTTCTTTTTGGTCTCTGGTTTTCTCTGTGACAGTAAGAGAATAAAGGCCACACCACTGCTTTTCCCTGGACCTGTTTTCCACCTGACCAGATGATGCCTGGCAGTCCTCCATCAGGTCCGGGAGCTCCAAGGAGAAGCCTGGAGGAAGTCGTGAGTCACGCCATTTTGGAAAGGCAAGAGCCCAGAATAACTAGCCAGGTCATCATTCATTATGAATGCATCCCTCTCAGACCAAGGAGGACTCAACCATCACTGTAAGAGGGATCCTGACACTGCAGCGAAGTTGTAAAGAACACGATGGACACTAACACCTATCTTTACTAGAATTTTCCATTCAAAGAGAGGGAGGAGATGGAAACACGCCTTATATGGACTCAGGGATCAAGAGACACGAGACTTCTTGCTAACACCACGGTCGGTCATCATCATACCCCGGTGGCTACTGTTCGGTGAATACCTACATTGCTAAATATACACCAAACAGAAAATCTTCATGTTGTCAAAATTAATCCTTTAACAAATTCCTGAAGTATAATCTGCATTTTATAGATTAAGAAAGTAAAACTTCAAGGGACTAGATAATAACATTTCCAAGACCACACAGTAGAGGGTGAATTCCAACTATGTTGTAACCACTTTTACCACAAAGGCTGTGCTGTAGCTGCTGCTCGATAGTGTCCTTTCCACCAAAGTTCCAACTTGCACCAAGTGAGCAGTGTCTGTTCTCTTACTTACTCTTGTATAGGGCAGCTTAAGAACAGACAAACTCATTCTTTCAAACTGCCAACAAAGGAGCGATTCCAGAGAGTCGAAGCAAACTAGTCATGATTTGCTCAGACATATGCAGCTAAATAAAGTCAACAAATAAAAATAAAAACAAAATCGAATGACCTAAAAAAATTTTCAGTCATTGGTCCAATCCATACGTGATATCTTTTTAATCTTCCTACCTATCAGTCTCCTCCAAGAGTGAACGGTGAACATGAGTCCCATCAGCAAACTGCACAAACATCAGCTTTGACTTTGTCCATAACTCCCATGATCATGTTCAAGTGCTCCAGCCAGACTCTCTTGCTCATCTGGTGATCAAAATCTAGGTCTTCCAGGAGCACCTGGGTGGTGCCATCAGTTAAACGTCCGACTCTTGATCTCAGCTGGGGTCATGATCCCACGGTTCACAAGTCTGAGCCCCACATCGGGTTCTGCACTGATGGCATGGAGCCTGCTTGAGATTCTGTCTCTCCTTCCCTCTGTTCCTCCCCAACTTGTACTCACTCGCTCACTTGCTCTCTCTCTCTAAATAAATAAACTTTTAAAAAATTAGGTCTTCTGATTGTGACAATAAGATAGAAAGATGTTAAACTAGTGTTTGCAGGTCTTGAACACTTTATCTTAATGTTTTTACTGACCTGTGTTTTAATGAATTCACAGTTAAGATCCAAATCCCATAAAGTACTACATGACTTCACCCTTCTGTCCCCACCACCACCCTGCTTACTACCTGACAACCGTCCCTCACCCCCAGCCTATTAGAAAATGCATGTATTCCAGGAGAGAATGTAAACGTGAGGCAGCATCACACTTTAAAATTAGCCCACTACCCAGCTATTTCTCACTTGAGCTAATTTGCAACTGTGAACAATTAAGCCAAGGTGTACTTCCTTGTCCTCATAAACACCTTTGCTCTCATTCATCGGTATGACCTCATTGTTCCCCACTTCCCAGAAAGATTTCTCCCACTTCTCCATGGCTTTCAGGGTTAGTTAAAAGCCCTGGCTAGCTGCTAATCCATTCAGTTGACATTCAATGAACTGTCACTGTAAGTGGTATAAATGGCAAATTTGCTGTCTTCTAGGACAGGTGTCAGGCAGTCTCTGCACTCAACCAAAATACAGATGCTCGGTGCCCTGCAGGGCGCAGCTGACTCACCGGGTGATGGACGCAGGTGATTCGCTGTAAAGGCCAGAGACATCAGCAATGCAGACAACCCTGCCTTGTCCCGGTTTCCAATCTGCTGACTCAGCTTTAAGATTGGTGGTTGCAGGGCCCATGTCCTGCGTGCCTTTTTCCTGCCTGAAAAGATTACAAATATCCAAGTCAATTCCAGCCAGACTGGCCTCTGTCCCTCCTTGTGCTCCTCCATGACTGTACAAGGCACGGAGTCCAAGCAGGACTATGAAGTGGGAGAGAATCATTGTCTGTTTCTACGTGTGAACTGGCAGCCCGAAGCAGTCAGGAGCTGGAGCCTGAACCACAGTGCTAAGAGGCTCTGCCCTCCATCTGCTCTACCACCTTGGACCTGCTCCATGGAGTGGTTTTGTGATCCAGGGCGTTGACCTGTAGGAAGCACTCCGGCAGCGTGCAGCTAGTAGGACTGTTGTCACACCATCGGGGTTAACTGGGAGCCGCACAGTAGGGATGAGGGAAGCAATGCGTGATGCAATGGCTCCCCCGGGACCTGCCCCGAAGGAGCATGGCTGGTGGGACACTTGTCATTGAGGGGCAGCCCTCATCGGTGGTGTTAACACAGATCCTCATCCTGCATCTGCTTGTTTAGCCCTCGACAGACCAGGAAAAGGCAAGAAGAGGCCATTTCTCTAATATCACTAAATCCAGACCCATTTCAGGGAAAAGAATGCACCCACAGTTCCCGTCCTTACGTTCACATTTTGAGCCGGTGGCAAATGTCTATTTAGGGTGAATCTCCCTCAGTAAGACAGACACAGCTTTTGTCTTATCTTATTTAGGGTTCCCTACAAGCAGAGGCTGACACAAGGATTTGGTGAACATGATTTACTGAGGGGGTGTTCTTCAGGAAAATCCTAAAAGGAAGAGATGGGGGGAGGGAGATAGAGAGAGACAGAGAAAGAGAGAGAGAATCAGGTTAGAGAAAGGAAAATAATTGAGCAAGGATGTGGTCTCAGATCCAAGGCAACCTCAACCTGGTCCACAGAGGATTCCAGAATACATATCACACCACGAAGCTGTCCTCACCTTGTAACAGGGGGTCTGGTCGTCTGTACCCTCCTGTCAGGGAGCCAGTGGCCTGAGCTGCTTCCAGGGCGAATGGCAGCCCAGGGCAGTTCTGCAAGAGGGGCAGGGGGCAGGGGAGGAGCCCCGGGCAGCCAATCCCCATGGCAGCTGGGTGACTTGGACAGGGCATGTCCAAATCTATACAAAACTATACAAAGTAATTGCCCTTTACAGAAGTAGATGACTCCATAAAGAAAGAGTTTAATACAAGAGATTAAATGGCCAATTTGCCTTCTTTCCTCCCCCAGACAAAGTCAGGGTAGCGAAGGGTGGTCCCAACCTTTCTTCTCTGAGGAAATTATAACAGTGAGACAGCCAGTTACAGGAGTGTAATTAATGTTATTAAATCACTATTGGGGAATGATGATGTCTTGCATTTAGAGGCCACCTCCCCATAGGGCTTTGCGAAATAAAAATTCTCACCCCTACATGGTCTTATTCATCCTGACAGCACCTCCTGTGAGACAGGCAGGCAATCTGCTGCAGTGCATGTGGCCTTCGGGGCGAGCACACACTGGTAATTTAGCCTCCTCGGGTGCCTCTCCTAGAGGACTCGTCTTCCCGCATCCCGTCCTGGGATGTGTGCAGGTCCGGCGTGGTGAACGTGTGACCTCCACAGTTGCACAAAGGGCAACTAAGTTGTTCCACATTTAGAAAGGCCTTGGATGTTACTCTTGTGCCTTGATAATTTTTGAATGAGGGGACACATATTTTCATCTTACACCGGCCTTCACAAATCGTGTAGCCATCCAGGGGTGTATGACTTGAACACAATCAGGAAGTACGTGACACTGGGTCGCAGCACACCAACTGTGATCTCCACAGGGATTGTGTACCCCCGGGATACGGGAGTAGTCATTAACACTGCTGATCAAGAATTTGGGGTTTTCCTTCCAGACATAGGTAAGATGGACTGAAACTTGCTGTTGAAAAAATGTGAGCAACAGTGATGATGTCACATCTGGGCAGAAGTACCCAGGCCAGCACCCCCTTTCTTTCATGTTTGGTAGTTAGGATGGACCTTCCCTTGGTGCCCCACTGAGAGAGACGGAGCCCCCAGACAACCTGCGGTAAACGTGTGCTATGAGCAAGATACACTGTGGATTGAAGCCACTGAGACTGTGGGGTTGTCTTTTCCCATCATTTAGCCCGTCGTGATGGACACTGAGGCTGACAAACCGATTCTCAAGGCATCCCTTGCAACACTTAGAGACGAAGCCCAGGAAAGAGAACAAGGTGCAAGGCAACAATGCTTCTGATAGTGAAGAAGACGACTCCCACGCAAAGACATGAGGCATTGGCGGACGCCCACAGGCTGTTGTTTAATATACTTAGTCCAACCATTCACCACTGAACCACAGAAAATACAGCATTTGCAGGCTTCACTGGTAATGGTCTCAAGAACAAATAAATTTGTATCACAGAAAAAAAAGTCTGATAGAACTTGTATGTTCTTCCATGCCTGCCATTTGGTTTCTCAAATACTCGCCAAGTACAAATTGCTTCTTTCTGAGGGGTGAGGAAAAGAAGGAAAGATAAAATGACCCTAAAAGACTCCAAAAGTTTCCTGGGGCTGACTAATGGGGCTCAGCAAATAAAAGCATTTTAATAAACTCTTTGAGATTTGGAGATGTTACGACCTTAAAATAAAACCCAACCTATTGGATACGTGTCTCTCTCCTAAGCAAGGAATCGAGGTCCCTGTGAATGTGCAATGGCCCCTGGGACAGCTCTGTAAAGAAGGGCCCCGTCCTGCCTGTGCGCCAGGACAGCCAGAGTGCTCTCTTATCCACGACCAAGTGCTTCCAGAATGATTAAACTAGAATTGTAAATGTGTAGTCTGTATTAGCTGAGTGACAAAGATTAAGTGAGATTCAGATTAAAATGCTAAGTGAGTTTGTCCCAAGATCAAGCCAGATATATAGTTAACACTAAGAAAATACATGCTGAAAAAGAAATGTAAAACAAGCACCTAGAGAAAACCTCAGAAAAACAAACCGAAGTGTCTTGAATGGCAAGTACACCAGTGAGGGCTGAAATTGCCTATTTGAAAGAACAACTGCTCAGCAACATTTAGAAGAAATATACAGCCAGCCAAACTTAGTAAACATGCAAGTTCATAGTGAATTTGGTTCTGCAGGGCATGTGCTGCTTTGGCATGTGGATTGTTTTGAACTAAAAACAATCAAGGTCCATTAAAGTCAGGAATTGATTTTAACTTCACCCTCAACTACCTCTAAGAACTTAGATAGGGGGCCTGGTCCAGGAAGAGAGCTCTCATCAGAGACAACTACAGAGGGAATCTGGGTTGGGTGTGTTCGGCCGCAGGGAGCTTGTTAGGGCCCAAAGGTTCAAAGTCCTCTTGTGTCCTGTTGTCACCCACTGGCAAACATTCATTTACCAAATATTTGCTTTCCCTATCTTCCTGGGAATTGTCTTTCTTCCCTTGGAAGTCCCACACCCCTACCCTGCCCCTTAGTTTAGAGTGGCATATAAGCCAACTTGCCCTGAGCCTCACACCTTTAGGGCTCCCATATGTAGGAAAGTAAATTTGTTTTTCTCCTATCGATGTGTTTTGGATGTCAGTGTAATTAATAGACCAGCCAAAAGAACTTGGAAGAGCAGAATAAAATTTTTTCCTCCCCTACAGTTTATAAAAAAGGGTATGATAATAAAATTCTATTTCATTGACACAATAAATGTTGGCAAACTTCAGAACAAAACATAAGTTGGAAACCAAAAATTACCATTGGAACTGGCAGATCTGCTACTATAAAAGAATAAAAATGCTTTGAGTCATATAGAACTTTTCTCCCAAAAAATCCACAATCAAAAGTCAAAATGAATGCAAATTTATTATTTACATTCTATAATAGAATAAAAAAGCAAACACCATGAGAAAAAAATCTGCAGCCACTGAATGAATAGCATCTTGAATTTTTTTTGTATAATGAATATAGTAATAAAATCATATACCCATTTGCCTTTAATGACATTTAAAGTAATCTGAGACACTGATGAATAAATATAGTATTTGAATTGATACTATACCTCTCTGTTTGTGACTGTCTCACCTTCTCTAAAGCAACTCACCTTCCATGGAACTTAATCCCATGGGTCTGCAGGTCTTTGTTACAACCTGCATTTCTGCCTGGGAAATCTCCCGTTGGCTTCACAGGAACAGTACTCAGAGTCACCAGACACTGATACGTGCTCCTGAGGCTGAGTACCTACACCCTTCACTCCTGACACTAAAGAGAAACAATGGAATGGTGCTTCTCTTTACATGCTTGGTGCCAAATGAGAACACAGATGTGCCCGGGATACAATAAGGCATGGTCCCTACACAGCACAGCACTTATGAACAAGAGCTCTGATGGGGCGCCTGGGTGGCCCAGTCGGTTGAGCGTCAGGCTTCAGCTCAGGTCATGATCATGCATTCATGCATTCAAGCCTCTTGTCAGGCTCTGTGCTGACAGCTAGCTCAGAGTCTGGAGCCTGTCTTCAGATTCTGTGCCTCCCTCTCTCTCTGACCCTCCCCTGTTCACGCTGTCTCTCTCAAAAATAAATTTTAAAAAATAAAATAAATAAAAAGAACAAGGGCTCTGAGTCCACCCAACCTAAGTGCAAACTGCCCATCGCACTAGTTTCCACATCTGTGCCATGAGAATGGCAATAATACAGAACACCTCATAAAACAGATAGTCCTGCACAGGATGTAGGGTTTATCTCACACATAGGGAGTCAGCAATATATGGTTGCCAATGTGATTACAGTGAATTCTCTTTAGGAGACAAATTTAGAGATGCCCCAAGGCTCTTGGCTCCTCCTACCCTCTTTAAGGAATCACAGATCTCTGCTTATGTGCTAAGGATACTTACATAAAATAGGTGAACAGATGTGGCTGTCCCAAAATTGGACAGAAAGATAAAATATAGACCGTTGAAGAAAGGTCAGAACAGGCAGCTGTGCAGGAAGAGGAAGTTGAAAACAATACTTAAGGTCCGACCCCTGATGAGGTGTTAAGTGGCCGGTGGGGGTGATCCCTGCTGTAACCCAGTTAACATTTAGCACCTAATTACCACTTCTCTGTGGTGCCCAGACTAGATAATTGTGAACCGCAACCTCCCAGCTACACAGGAGACGTGTGATGCTACAGAGCCACACAGTCAATCATTTAACAGGGCACTGGCTATCTGGGAGCAAGAAACAAGAGACGCAAAATATGGCTCTGGCTCGCCAGTAACCCATCATCTCTCTTCCGGATCTAGCCTACAGTTCATCAGATTGTCACCAAACAGGCTGTGGATGATTTAAGCCAAGATGTCCTTCTAAACTGCCTTGTGTGCCAGCAGTCAGGAACAGTTTTCCCAGTTGCAGAAAAGACAATCTAAGGTTCCAAATCTAGATTTTCCTTCACAAAGGGTGCAAAGCCATGCTAGTGATTCACCAACATTGTTTTTCTGGGGGGGGATGATCAATTTCTCACCCTCCAGTCTTCTGAAAAAAAATTTCTTTTTCTCAGTATCTAAATGAGACACTTGCTGATGGGGACATAATGATGACTTGAAAGATAGCCCCTACTCGTAAGATGCTCTAACATGAAACTCTAACATGGAAGACTAACGGAGAAGGTAAAAATTTTCAATACAAAGTGTAACAACAACCCAAAAAAAGGAAGAAGGTGCAAATGCATGAGACAAAGGAATTAAACCTGCAATGCCAACTATGTCATGTCTCAAAAGTAGGAGAAAGAAAAGGAAAGGCATTTTGGGCAGAAAGAAAGGGGAAAAAAACAAGATTTGGCATGTGTGGGCAAACTGGGTTTTGTTGTCTGAGACGCAGAGTTGGGGGTGTGACGTTGGAGACACAGGCAGGGGACACTGAGGCAAACATGACATCAGGAATATGATAAAAGAAACCTAGGCCTTTGGATTTAATCCTGTAGGAAACGGGAGCCGATCATGAGTTGTTTTTCAATTTTGTTTTTCACTTTCATGTATGTTTTTAAGATAAGGAAGTGCACAAAGACCCGTTCATTTTGAAACATTATAGTAGGTGCGGAGAATGTAGTAGGAAGTAAGGGAACGGAGATGATAAAACCAAGCAGGATGTGATTGTGACGGTCCAGGGAGGGAAGGTTGGGCATGTGGGCAGAGAAGGAAGAGAGGACCATTTTAAAAGACATTCATGACTTGCAAACCCAAGAAACTAGTGATACTGGACGTCTAGGATGAGGAAGGGAGTAAGTTAAAGCTATATTCGCAGTGAGTAGTGGGGGGAAGCCATACCACGGAGCAGAGAGGGATGGAAACAGAAGACCTCTCAAGCCGTGAGTGAATGCAAGTGCGATTAGGTTTCCTTCATCTCCCTTATGGATAAGGTATATACCCTCAGGATGACTGTGTGGAAGTCATGGAATAAAATGGAGTCTACTCATAGAATAAATTGAAACTAAATGGGTGACTTTGGGTCCACAGTTCACTAGCCTGGCCTCGCCTGAATCACCTCAGTCAACCAGCATCAGGCGAAGAATTTTCAAATGAGACACATTTTCCAGGTGCGATTTTTGTCCAGTAAAGCCAGAAAGCAACTGCTCCCAAGAGTTCTGCCTTAGCCTCAGTTTCCCAGAAACCAGAGCCCGAGACAGATAGGTATATAAGAAATTTATCAAGTGGGATTCCGGGAGCAGGAAGAGAAAGCAGGGAAGAGGGCCAGTCGGCATGGAGAAGTGTCAGCCATGGCCATAGGCAGATGGTGGTTCAAACCTCCAAGCACTGGCCTAAGGTGGCAGAGGGCTCCCTAGTCTCCCAATCACCCCTCACCATTAACCTTTTTGATATTCAGTCACTGAGTAATTAGAGATATGCAAAACACACTCGTAACATGTGAAGTACTGTAAAAATATTCATTGTTGTGTATACCTAGATCAGCACATGTTAAAGTCGGTCTTATTCTCCAGGTTCAAGAGAGCCAGTCTAGCTGTGGGTGGCTGTCCCTTCCTCCCTCTTATATTTTCACACTCTATAGAGTTGCATAGTGACTCCCCAAAATTCATGTCCACCCAGAACCTCAGGAAGTAGGATCTTTACAGACACCAATGGTTGTGAAGAAATCATCCTAGGTTAGAATGGGCCCTAAATCCAATGACTGGTGTCTTCATGACAGGGAGGAAGAGATACAGGATACACGGGAGAACAGAAGGCAAAATGAAAATGGAGACAGAGAGTGTAGTCACACATCTGAAATCCAAGACACATCGAGGATTCCTCAAGGAAACCAGGATGGAGCCATGGGCTGGTTCCTTGCTCCCAGCCTCCAGAGGCACCAAGGCTGCTACTAACTTGATTTCAGAATCAGGGTCTCCTGAAATGAGAGAGATTGGTTTAACGCCACCCAGTTTGTTACGACAGCCCTGGGACAATGACATTGTTTTCCATGACCATTCCCTGGCCAGGGTATGTGAGTACCTGGGGTCCTATGCTGGAACTGCCCAACCAGACCGCAAATCCACACAGTGCACTCAAACAGACCTCAACGTCCACACAGCGCACTCAACCAGACCTCAACGTCCACACGGTGCACTCAACCAGACCTCAACATCCATACGGTGCACTCAACAAGACCTCAACGTCCACACAGTGCACTCAAACAGCTGTAAATTTTCCAAAACATTCCACCAATCTGTGACCAAACACAACATATGCATCCTCCAAAACACACATAGATTTTCATCCTGGGGAGCTGAGCTGAATGTTCCTGCAACTGAATGATGCTACCCTTGAGAAAAGGTTAGTATCACAGTTTGTGAAGGACCCATGGACAGTATAACACACACAAGCTTCAATTTTTTTTTGAATGTGTAGGTGTTTTGGAAAAAGAAAGAGCATTCAACTCCAGTGCTTTTAAAATGAGAAATTTAACTTAACATTATAAAACTGTTTGGTTCATGTTAGGGGCCGTGAAGAGAGAAGAGAAATAGGGGTGGTATATGAGTGGTTGCAAGGAAAAAGAAAGAAAAAGAACAGCATAAAGAAACAGCCTATTCTATCATTCCTAAGACAAACATTCTTTCATAGACTGTGCTCTGAAATCAGGATGCATCACACAATTGGGCAGGTTTTATGATCATGAGGTAAATGTTATGGCATAGTTTTGTGAAAATCTTCCTTTGACAACTTCTAGAAAGATTAAAAAAAAAAAGCAACAGCATCCAAACACACTGGAATTGATGAAATGTGAGTCATAAGAAGGAAGGAGACACGTTGGACAAGTTCCATAGATTTCAGACAAGTAATTTTGTAGAAGATGAATTCCTCTTTTCCACTGTAGAGTTCCCTGGGGCTTGGGGTCGAGTAAACTATGCGCTGGTCACCTGCTCAATGTAGAAACTGTCTTTTACACCCTAGAATATGCACTCCATTGTCAGCCATTGCAAGATCCTTTTCTTTATAAATAAGAACCTTTGGGGGAGGGCAAACTTCACAGTTTTGCAGAACATGAGAGAATGACTAGAATAATTAAATTGGAAAAGGGGGGTTTTAGTGTGATATTCTTGATTTTACAAACTTGTAAAACTGAAAGGCAAAGAAATTAGGTGATCTGTGCAAGGTTGCATTTAAGGTGCTTTGAGAACTCAGTATTCTAGGTGGCACATCGCTTTTCCTGTCATGCCAATTTGCCCATTCCTAGGTTCTAATGTGTCCTTTGGAAAGACCAATATAAATGTCATTACCTATGCCAAGCACCTGTTAAGTTGTCTTTCATCTTCCATGGGTTACGGCTGCTTCATTTGGTAACACCTAAAAGTCAGACTGACTGCTGCACTTCAAACCCACACTTCTGGTCCAGTTGGCTCTCAGTTCATACAATACACACTGCGTTGTCATTGTGGAGGAAATTGCTGATTATTAGAACGCTCGCCTAAGAGGCATTGCACACCTTGCCTGTTCAATCAGAATAAACTCAAGTAAGACTTCAATAGAACTTCTCCAGATTTACAGTCTCAGTAGCAACATTCATGGATCATCCACTGCTCTTTGGAAGCACTTAGAAGTCTCTCTGCAATTACCATGGCTAACGGCAATTCAGGGCTCAGCCCTAGAAACAGAAGTCTATCTTCTACTTCAGGGTTTCACACCTGAGACCCAACACTTTCCTCACTCTTGTTTCCAGTCTTCTTTCCTGGACCTCCTTCATTAGGCTTCAGGATCAATACCAAGTGAACACATAGTCTCCCACTTTGATTCCCACTTGAAACCTCTTCAGCTCCCTTCACTATTAGAGATACTGAGAATCTCCCTGGAAAATACTCGAAAATTATTCCTTGTTTCAGACAGAAGCACTAGTGACTCATACGGACACACAGACAGTAAGGAAGGGACATCTATGAATTGAGCCATTATCAGCCATGACTGCTGTGGCTCTACTCTGTTTATCAAGGTGAGCCGCCAGACACTAGACACCGTGCTGACATGGCATCTATACATGGGTACTCGCAGAGAAAGCAAGCACGGCTAACCTCAGGGAGCAGGGCAGAAAATACGAGAGGCAAAAGAAACACAGTCATAAAGAGCTCCAGAAAAAAATTTTCCCTACTTAGCAATGTGGGTTGAGACTCAATCTCTGAAATAATAAGTCCCTATTCTTCCCTCTCTCTTTCACTCATTCTCTCTTACACACACACACACACACACACACACACACCTACCATTTTCGCTTCGCATTCAGAGAAGAGAAAATAGTCCTCTTTGTGACACCCATCCTTGCTACTGCTATGTTGTTAACAAGTTAATATATGCAAGGCATTTAGGAGTATGCCAGACATATGGTGAGTACTCTGTAATTATTACATAACAATTATTAGCATCACATCCATCCGTTTATATATTTCTACACACACACACAAATTTACTGAGAATCTTTTAAATGCCGAGCCCTGAAGCAGGTGCTACAGAAATAAAAAAGAAACTAAACTCCTGATTGTGAAGGCATTGGTGTGATGAATGTACATGAAAACAGGGACGGTGTTCAAATCCTTCCGTTAATCTTATGAGTTCAGTGTTCTTACCCTCACGATACTCGTAAAGAATTCGAGACTCAGAGAAATGATTTGTGAATTCACAGCTGGTAATTCAGGAAGTTAGGACTTGAGACCAGGTCTGACCAAAACCAAATTGGTTTTGGAGTTCAGAGTGCATGATGCATGCCTGCTACACCACAGGCACTGCCTGGGTCAATGGTTTGGAAAAAGAAACAGAAGACCAAACCAGAACTAACTCTACCTGGGAAACAAGTGGAAGCCTCAGAGAGCAGGTGACACTGAGCAGAGAGGAATTCATAACAAAGGGAAGGCAGGGGCACAGAGGGCACTTCCGCTTAAGGACCAATGCCCAATACCAAGGTCTGGACGACAGAGTCCAGTGACATCGACAGCTACTTAAATCCAGCACCTCCGGTTTCCTTGTTTGGGACAGCTGGTCTCCTCCCTTGGGGAGTATTTACTGAGCACGTACCCTGGAACAGGCACTGTACGAGGCACCGCACTAGGCACCATCGTAGATGCAAACAAGACTGCAAAACAGGCTCCGCCCCTAGAGATCTGCCTCCTTCTAGAGTAAGGGTCTGAACAGATCAGCTCCTCCTCGGACCCTTTCTTCAGTGCTCAAAATTCACATGTGGCTCTCCTCCTGCCCCGGCATGGAAAGTGGGTGTAAAATGTTTCTGATCAGAGCATATTTCCTGTTACTCCAAGACTTACTATCAGGGCGCCTGGGCGGCTCAGTTGGTTGAGCATCTAACTCTTGATTTCAGCTCAGGTCATAATCCCAGGGTCATGGGATCAAGTCCCATGCTGGACTCTACTGAGCATGGAGCTTGCCTAAGATTCTCTGTCTCCCTCTGCCCCTCTCTCCACTCACACACACTCTGTCTAAAATAAAAAACAAATTAATAAAAAACAAAAACTTTACTACCTGGAATACCAGAATACAGGTTACAAAATTACTTTTTTTTAACATTTAGTTTGAGACTGATACGGAGCTTGATCTCATGAACCATGAGATTATGATCTGAGCTGAAATCACGAGTCAGACACTTAACTGACTGAGCCACCCAGGCACCCCCCCCCCAAAATACTTTTATTTTCAGAAGAGAGAGACATTTATCAGTGCCCTAAATAACAAATTGGAAAAATAATTAGAGATCTCGGTTAATCTAGACTATGTGTACAAAATGTGATCCAAAGCTGAGAGAAAGGATGACATTTCCATGGACGGCGCCGGTGATGAGAAGAGTCCAAGCTGGAACTACAAGGTGAACTCATGGCTACATGCAAACAGCAGAGCTGGAACCTAAACAGGGGTACGGACCACATGTTAGTGAGCCTTTTCCTCTGAGCCTGTTAAACACAGTGAAAAACATCTCTTTGGTTCTGGGGATGGAAGGAAGGTGACTGGGAAATCTAAGGGGGGTTCATGAATTTGAAAACGTATTACATTTTCTATGATTCTATGACACAGCATAATTAAACCAATGACAGCACATTCTACTTGCCCCACAGCAAGGTGGCTGGGTGAATAGGATGTGTCCCCATTCCTGTGGGCTCCATAGTCAAGGCTGATGGGTAAACATCTAAGTAAGTGCATAGCTCCTCCTGAAGACTAGACTAGTAGCTAACAGTTAACGACTGCCTTTCACACGGCTCATAATTAACTTTATTTCCTCCGATCCTTACACATATTCTTGTGTCAGGTATTATTATCCCCATTTCACAAGGGAGTTGAACAAAACTCCAAGAAGATTAGAAACTTTCACAAAATGATACCCTCCCAAAGGTCTCTGACTGCTCTAAGATAAAAGGCCTCAATCTCAGACCTGTAACTGATGGCCGGCAAAGTAACACCGTGTGAGTCCTGAGGTCTCACGCATACCACCTGCTAACTCTGTGAGTCCTCAGGTAGTCACGAGGCCTGTGGCCCTTATGTGCGTGATGAAGGGGGCTCTGAAAGAACTCCGCAAGACTGCACACTCCGAGTGTGCAATACCAAGCACACAAGTTCTCATTTAAAGCCGGTTGAACCGAAAAACCAAGAAAAGCAAAAGTAAGATGACAAAAATCAGAACGTACAAAGCTTATGTTTTCGTTTCCATCCCCGAAGAAAAGGATTCTTCTAGGGTATCATTAACAGAAGAATATTCCTAATGCACATGAAATATAATCTGATTTGCAAACATTAACTTCATACAACTCCTCAGGCACGTTTATTCCATCAGCTAAGGTGCACCGGAAGCGGAGTCATGGACGGACTGCATTCTTCTTACATCTCCAGATTTTAAAAAATGCTTCTGAAACAGGTCATTAGGCACTTTATAAAATGTAAACACTCTGTTACTTATTATTCAAATCAATGGTGACTTACAAAGTACACAGAATGTACTCTGTGTCTATCAGGTGTTGGCTTTGTTACAGCTGAACTCACGAGGTTCACAAACACTACACTCTTGACACTTCCAGACTGTCACCCATCCAGCCTCCTGGAGGGACACCTGATCTATCTCTCTGCAGAGCCTTCTCTCATCTGTAGGCACAGTGGCCTCAGAACGCCTGGGTTTTCCAGATGATTTCAAACATTCTCTCTTGTCATCAGACCATGTCTTGCAATGTCGAGTTTGGAAATTTTATTCATAGTATCTTTAATTTAGAGCCAGTTTAAATAATGAATTTCTCTGATGGAAGGAAGAAAAAAAAGAGAGGAAGAAAGATGGAAGAAGGAAAGGAAAAGAAAGGGGAGTGAAAGGGGAGGGGGGAGATGAGGGGAAGAGAGGGGGTAGGGGAGGGGATAAAAGAGGAGAGAACAGGAAGTGGGGGGAGGAGGGGAGGAGACCACATAAGGACCACCGGAGGCACCTGGCGCACTCATGTACCCGGGAGACGGCTGTGGTGGCCGTAAGAGATTCACTTACCAGGGGAAACGTCCAGTCTCAAAGAAGCAAAATATAAGAATACGTCAAGCAGCAAGCATAACCGTAAAGCCTCACCCGTTTGGGCGTCTATCTTCCCCACCGCTCCCCCCTCCCACTTTTCTGTTCTCCATGGTCACTTGTAGAACTAATCAACTGCAAGATGGGGTGTGAATTTGGGGTTTTGTGCTTGTATTTGGCAAGACTGCTTCTCCTACCCTGACCGATTAATTATCCTCGCACCCCTCACAGCAGCCCGGACTTTCTCAGATGAAAGAACAGTGGGGACCTGTGCTCACTGGTTCAAAATGCGAGCATAATAAATGGAGTGATGAAAACATAAGGCTCCGACCTGGATCCAAGGACAGAAAGCCTGCTGTGGGTTCTTTCCAACATTGTTTTCATCAGCACCACATACCACAGAGCACAAATTCCCGGACCTGTCGGCAGAGTGGACTAAATACTGCCGTGTGAGAGGAAGAAAGAGTCACGGGGTGGAGGAGCTATTAGACGGAGAAGGGCCCTGAGTAATCTGGAGGCTCAGCTTGGAAAGTTCTCCAGGGGAGGGAGAGCTTTTCAAAGAAGAGAAGGAAGACAGGAAGGCGAAGCCTCCCAGGGACCCTGCGGTCACAGAGAAGCTCCCCACCTTTGCTGGGGATACGTAACGGGTTGCTGCACCTGCCTGGGGTCAGAGCTGGCTCTGGACACAGAAGCCCCGTTATTGGCAGGAGCTTGCTTCCAAGTCACCTTGCAGTTTCTCCTTAATTGTTCCACCTAGAATGAGCCCGATTTTAAATGCCTCAAAGGCAGGAACCAAGATGGTTGTTTCCTTTACAACTTTCTACAGGGCAGAGGAGCAAAACGGCATTTGAATAAAGCTTTTCGAGTTTGCGAATGGTTTCTTATGCCTCAGCTCACCTGTTCTTCACCATGACCTTGAGAGGTGGGGACTATTATTATCCTTATTTTACGTGGTGAGAGTTCAGCATACACATGAATGTTGCTTTACCTGTGGACGAGTAGTCCATTTTGTTAAAAGGCTAGTATGTTTTTCTTAATACACTGGGTACCTACAACCTAGATATAGGAGAGAAAACTACACAATTCTGTGAAAAGTAAACTATATTACAAGTTAAAGTCTTGGAGAATTTGGAATATAGGTTTTAGTTTGGAAAACTCTGCAGGAAGGGTGCCTGGGTGGCTCAGTCGGTTAAGCGTCCGACTTCGGCTCAGGTGGTGATCTCATGGTTCATGAGTTCGAGCCCCGCATCGGGCTGTGTGCTGATAGCTCAGAGCCTGGAGCCTGCCTCAGATTCTGTATCTCCCTCTCTCTCTGCACCTCCCCACTCACACTCTGTGTGTGTCTCTCTCTCAAAAATCATTAACATTAATAATCTTAAAAAATAAGATAAAAATAAATATCTATAAAAATGCTAAAAGAAAACACTAGAGAGTATATTTGTGACTTTGAGGGTAGCAAAAGTTCTTCCTAAACAAGATGCTAAAAAAAAGGGAAAAATGATGAAAAGAACGACAATTTAGCTAGATCAAAACTTAACACTTCTGTTTATCAAAAGAAAACATACACAGAATTAAAACACAAGCAAAAATGGGGATAAAGTATTTCCAACACAGAGAACAAAGGATTCTCTGCCAGTATGAAAAAGTCAAACAAGCCAGCAGAAAAATGGGCCAGCTGTATTCTCAGGCAATTATCAGGAAAGGAAATATAAATGGCCAATAAATACATAATAAACATACTCAGCCCCACTGGTAATTAGTGCATCAGGCCCACAGATTGTATACTTTTTCTTTTTTCACACACAAGATTATCCAAATTTTATCAAGTGTTGACAAGTTTGACAAGAAACTAAGGAAAAGACTCCTCTCACGTGCTCTGGTTGACACTGAAACTGGCATAGCCACGTGGCTGATCACTGTCCAGAACTGGCGAAGCTAAAAAGCTATGTACTCTACATCCTATGCTTGTCATTCCAGACAGCCCCTCCTAGAGAGACGCTTGCAAAGTGAGCCATAAAGGCATCTGTTACAACACGACCTGTGCAAGTGAAAAAACAGGATTAATCCAAATATCCATCAATAGGAAAATGGTTTCTATTTTATTTTTAATTTTTAAAGTTTGTTTTTAATTTTTTGTCAACATTTATTTATTACTGAGAAACAGAGAGAGACAGAGCATGAGCAGGGGAGGGGCAGAGAGAGGGGAAGACGCAGAATCCGAAGCAGGCTCTGGGCTCCAAGCTGTCAGCACAGACCCCGACGCGGGGCTCAGTCTCACAAACTGCGAGATCATGACCTGAGTCGAAGTCGGATGCATAACCGACTGAGCCATCCAGGTGCCCCGGGAAATGGTTTTTAATAATATGATGCACACATAACTACTCTGCTGTAGTTAAAATTAATGAGGTTATTCAGACCTATTAACTTGGATAAGTCTTGAAAAATATACTGAGTGGGGAAGCTGCAGATAATACTGTAGTACTTTCTAGGGAGAAATCTACTTACATACATACATATATACACACACATATATATTTCTCTGTCTCTCTCTCTCTCACAGATATGGATATACACAAAAGCCCAGACGGGACACCAACACACGCACACACAGACTCAAGTAGCAAGAGCAGTTACCGCTCAAGAGCGGGCTAAGAGTCTCAGAATGACACTGGGGAGGATGGACAGCGTGAAGAGCACTTTGGCCGTCTCTGTAACATTTCAGTATTTTTGTAGGAATAATATATCTTTATGTAATTGAATTTTAATTTAAAAGCAAAACCATGACTTGATGTTTACTGAAAATGTGTCAAACAGTGTGCAAAATGGTTTACGGGCATTATTTCATCTGAAACTCAAAACAAGCCTCCACGTATTATTTCCAGTTCCATTCTAGAGATGAGAAAGCTGCGTGCAAGAGATAGGAAGTCACAGGCCTGCCTGGCCTCACCATCTACAGTTTGCGGTCTCGGCATGAGTTTGAAGGGCGCTTAGAATGGCACATCTCGGGGTGCCTGGGGTGGCTCAGTCGGTGAAGTGGCTGACTTCAGCTCAGGTCATGATTTCACCAGTTCGTGAGTTCAAACCCCATGTCAGGTTCTGTGCTGACGGCTCAGAGCCTGGAGCCTGCTTCAGATTCTGTGCCTCCCCCTCTCTCTGCCCCTCCCCTGCTTGCACTCTCTTTCAAAAATAAACACTAAGAAAAATTTTTTTAAAGAAATGGCATGTCTCCTTGCCTTACATACACATATAAGTCTTTCTCTAGAACAGATATCAGGAATTGGAATTTCTGGGTCATAAAGTAAGCACAGATTCAACTTCAACACATTTGATCAAAGTGACCCCTCAGTGTTGCTGCACCAATTACACTAGGCCAACCCTTTCATTTTTCCAAAGAGGATGCTCTGGTCCAGGAACCAGAAGACCAGTCCTACCATCCCAGGTCAGTGCCCCACCCCCACCCCCCTCATGCTACACCCTGTCACAGAACTTCACTCCAGTCCCAGACTAGCGTTTCACAGATGCTGGAGTCAATGGGACAGTGGTTAACACCCGTTACAGGAGAATGAAAGGCTAAGCAGTGCTAATCTTCCATTGAAGGGACCCTGGAGCTACCGACAGTGGGTTTTAATTGGGTTTTCTATTAAGGCAATTTTCTCCTCAGTGATTTATCATAAAGCAATGAAACAATTAAATCTCATTTGGAAACACTAATGAATTATTTAGCGTGGGCCCAGCAAAAAGAAAACAGGAGCACTGTCAGTCTCATCGGGGGTAGAGACAGAGCATGGAGAAGATATGCTCTGAGATGGTAGGAAGTGGGAGGTAGAGCGGAGAGCTGGGGCTCTCCATAACCTCCTTCATTCCATCCCAACCCACCTGCGCCAATTCGCAAGAAAAATCTTGGCAAATTCCATCTTGACCAGCTTGCTCCTGGTTTTCTCACTGGCCCAGGTAATGAGAATAACAGCCCTCAGGCTGGCATCCGTATCTGGTCTTTGCCTTTACTCTCCCACAGAAACAGGACAGCGCTGTCTCTGAGCTCCTCGGGTGACTTCTTAGCCTATCTCCCCGGCACCACGCATCCCATGAACCCTGCCCAGGAGCCTGAACTGCAGAAGCTGGTCTGTCCTCACACCAACACCAGTCCAGACATGTCCAGATCTAAAATCGCAGCCCATGCTCCACAGATCTTGACCAAGCCTGGCAGCAAATTCAACCACAAACATGTTTTACTTCTGTCTGTGTGAGGCATGGAAAAATATCACGACTCACAGCAGCCATTTCTGTGGGGAAGAGAATAAAAAGATGTTTCTCTAGAAGGTAAGCTATCTGAAGTGGCCATCTGCCCCAAAATCACTCTCCCAAAACAAACAAACAAAAAAAAAATAAAAACCAAAAAGCAAAAAACAACAACACAACAAAAAAACAACAAAATGAAAAAAAACCCCACAAACCAAACACCAACAACTGGCTTATAGCACCTGCTGATTTCTGTGGTGTAAAGACTCCTACTGTGGCAAACTGCAAGCTACCAATAGACTCCAAATTCCTGAACATTGTTTTTATTTTTTTTTAATGTTTATTTATTTTTGAGAGACAGAGCATGAGCAGGGGAGGGGCAGGGAAAGAGAAAGACACAGAATCTAAAACAGGTTCTAGGCTGTCAGCACAGAGCCCGATGCGGGGCTCGAACCTACAAACCATGAGATTATGACCGGAGCCGAAGTCGGATGCTCAACCAACTGAACCACCCAGGTACCCCCAAATGCCTGAACATTTCAGGATCAGCCAGCCCTGGCTGGCTCCAGCATCCAGAGGACTCTAACTGGATTCTCTAAATAGGAAAGGTAAGCCCCTAAAGGCAGACAAACAAATAACAAATGAATCCGGTATCTGTTCACTGAAGCTAGCCGCAGGCTCAAGCAACAAAAGCAGTAAGTAGAGGAGTTTGGGGAGAAGAGACCAGTGAGAAATTCCTGAACCTTCTTCCCTAAAGACTTTTTCCAATCTTGCTTGAGGTGATTCACAGTTAAAGCTTCAATTACAATCAGGCTCATCTCAGCCCTGCGGGGACGGCGTTTTGGAGAACAAGAGCCTCCGGGAGGCGTCCAAAATGGACTCCTGTCAGGAGAGAGAGGGGCACACACAGGGCACCGAGGCCCAGACAATCCCCGGAAACTGGATGAGTAGGAGGAACAGAGGAGCAAAGTTGAAGGAAAAGAGCACATTTCACAGCGTCCATGCAGAAGGCCCCCAGAGAGACGGGGGACATGCCCCCGATGGACTCCAGCTGACCTCCAGCAGTCAGGGTGACTGCAGGGAACATCCATATTATGGTCTCAAATTGCTTTCCTTCTTGTTTGGCCTGTGTGTACCATGTTTCAGACGCACACGCTCATGCACGCACACGCACACACACACACACACACACACACATACACACACAGGCAGATGTGAAGAGTCCATGTTCCAGAGTTAGACATAAACCCAGCAGAGAATGAAATTCAGCAGCCGTGGGAATAACATCGGATCTGAACCAGATCCCAGAGGGGAGCATAAGTGAGGGAGAAAGAGAAGAATTTTCCAAATGAGCAAGGAAGTTCTGTGCCCAGAAGGTCAATACAGTCGACGTGGACAAAAATTGACTGAGCCAACAACAGAGGGCGAGGCCAGCCACCCGGTAAATGGCTCAGGAGCTAGAGGGGCGGCTTGCCCCAGGGGGCACCTCAAGAGTGGGCTGTGGTCACAGGGACAGCAGCCTGCTCCCGGCCAGGCACAGGGGTCCCCTCCCCGACGTGGGTGAGCAAACGCCAGCCTGTGGCCATGCCTGCTGGCAAGAGGCAGAGGTCATGGCCTGTGGCTACAGCTGATAACCTGCTGTGATGATTTTACGGGTCTCTAAGCTCTGATCTGTTACCGCTGCAGGCTACCAACCCCCTTGATTAAACTACAGATAAACACGTTATCATCTTTTGTCCATTAGAAGCCGGTTTTCCAAGGAAGCTCCTGAGTTGGTCAGTTTTATTCATCCCTGCACAGTGAGCCTGCTGATGTAAACCTGACCTTCAGAAACCATAAAGGAAAGCACAACATAACAGCTTTGGTGAGAGGAGAGGAATATTTTAATGGACAATGTGATGGCCAGCAAAACAGAAGCAGGAAGCACCAGGGACCACCAGGTACCCAAGGAGCCCACTCTCAGCAGCTCTGCTGGAGGCCAGGAGTATCACCAGGGGCTTTCAAGTGGGCTCTGTTCCCTGCGCACAGAGCGACATGAACTAGGATGCCACAGGCTTATGAGAAAACTGTTTTTGAAACACTGACACATTTTTCTCATAGGGATAAATTCTGTTGGTCTCTAGCATCATGTGGCTCAGAAAAGGAGCATGGCAATTAGCATGCTGCCTGCACACTCGGAGAACCGCACACAGCCAGATGCACACTGGAATTCATCTTGGTGATTTCATCCAGTCTCGCTCAGCTCTAAATTAACGATTCTGAGCTCAGAAATGGCACCACGGGGGCTGGAAGAGGTCATTTTTCAAAGCCACCACTTCCTCCCAGCCCCTGGTGCCCTCTCCTGCCAGCCCCTGTAGGGAGTCTTCCTACATCCAGCCTCACCCCTTCCCAACTTCCACATAGCAACCCAGACAGACTGCTAGAAAACAAGGTTGATTATATTAATGCTCTGCTTAAAACCACACAAGAGTTTCCTATCGCTCTTAAGATGCAGGACGCACCCCCTGGCATGACTCAGAAGGCCGCACCTGCCTTGGCCGCTCTCTCCATCCCCGGCTCCATCCTCACCGCCTCACCCCCACAGTGCCCCCTCCCCCTGCTCCGGGGCGACAGTAAACCTCATGTCTTGGAGCAGCCCCGATCGCCCATCCCTCTTCCATCACATCGCTGTCCCCTCGGGCTGAAACAGTGATCCATCCTCTGGTCCCTTTGCCTAATTAGATCTCATGCACTCACTCCAGGTTGGATGTGGTTTATTCTGGGAAACCTGTCCTGACCCCAAGCCCTGAGTGAGGAACTCAACGGCTCTGGCCAGCCCCTGCCACAACCCTATCACTCACTCACTCTGATGCTTGGATTGCTTGTCTGTTGGTCATGGCTACGCTGTCTGACCTCCTTCGGCAAAGCCAGGAACAGGGTCTGTGTGGCTCACAGAAACTCACAGCACCCGATAAAGCCTGTCCACAGAAGTTATATCATTGGTATCTACTGAGTAAATGAACATAAAGAAGTACTGAGTAAGTATAAAACACTTCACACACGTTATCCCGGTAAATTAAACAAAGTTATGAATAAAACGTTAATGTGTCTCCCCAGTCTCTGATTATTTTTTCAAATCTCTGAGCCCCTCACAACCGTCAGATTAGGGGCTTGACAGGTAGATCTTGGTCCACAACTTCAGGGACTTCCCAGGTGAAATCCGAAACTAGTTCCCTCAGAACAAGGCAGCTCTCTGCAGGTTGGTGGGTGGTGATTTTAATACACAAAGGGACCTGCACAGGCTTGTCTTCCGTGGTCACCAGAGGAGACCTCCCCATCTGCCCGCAAGAACCTTCCAAATTTATACAGGCGCACACACAGTCCAGATGGTCCCGGCAACACCTGACTCTGCAGGCTGTGCCCTTGAAAATGGTCCCTGCTGTGGGAATAGTAGGCAAGAAGTACAGTCAAGGGCAGGAGAGGGGCTGCGGAGCCTCCATTTGCATGGGGCCCTCTTTCTGGGCAATCTGTGGTCACGTCCTCTTCTTGATGACCTCCTCCAACAGGAAGCCATGAAAGCTGGGAGGTCTGCACCTTGCCCCAAGTCCTGACATATGGTCTTGCCAAAGCCTACAAGTCCTGAATGAGATGCTCTCCCCTACACTAGCCCCTGCCCCCACTACTCTCATGGGGAACCAAAGGGCTGATTTCTAACAAAGAGAAGAAGAGCCTCATGGGAGGGATCCTCTGATACAGCATTGAGAGAGTGAGTGAAGTCATTATGCAGTCTGTGAGCATCTTCAGAAAAGTTCTCAGTTACCTGTAGTCTTCTATCTTCTTCAAATTCTTGAAAGAAAAAAATTCACGTTGTGGACAATTTCATTGTTTACATTGGAATACAGTAAGGTCAGAAGGCCAAAAACCAAAAAAAAAAACCTCTAAAAATCAAAAAAAGAACCATTTCCATGGCACTCTATAGCATCAATCAAGGAAGGGGGAAATGCAGGGAAGAGACCAACCGAGTTAGGAAAGGGAAGATGACCCATAGGGATCTCAACTCACCTGTTTCTTTGCCTTCTTGAACTTGCTATGTTGCCACCCACACCTAGCCACTGCTGAGAAGCACTGACTAATTACCTGATTGTCAGAGAGAGAGAGAATGGGAGAAGGGAGGGGATCGAACCAGAGCTAGTCTCTCCTAAGATATTTGAGAACCACCTCCAAGGAAACCAACATAGTTGCAAGCATTTGGAAAGCATTTGGTGGTGACAGCCCTTCTCATGTGTCTTCCTTACAAAACAGTCTACACGTTTCTTAGTAGCAAGAAGTCAACCAACAAGAAATTAGGTGCCCACTTTGTTCCCTGCCTTGTGTTTGGTGTAGTCCAAGATTGAAGGAACATATGTTAGGCTGAGCCTCCGCCCTCATGGACTTTCAAATCTCGCTGGAGAGCCAACACACGTGGATAAAGAGAAAGGTACACAGGTGTGGACAGAGATCTCACCACTGAAAATGATGACGTCAAATCCCAACGTGCCAAACCACAGTGAGATACCACTTCACACCCACGAGAATAACTAAAATCAAAAAGGTTCAAACGTTCAAACATATTCTCTAACGTTGCAGGTGGGATTGTAAAATTGGTGGAACTACTTTGGAAAACACATTTGGAAGACTCTGATGGAACTAAACATACACTTGGCTCAAACAGTCCACTCTAGTACCCAAAACAAATGAAAATATATACCCACCGAAAGACTTGTATGAGAATGTTTACGGCATCCTTACCCATAGTAGTCCAAACTAGAAACCACCCACACATCCATCAACAAGAGAACGGGTAAGTAAATTGTGGTATATCCCTCCAAGGGAATGCTACTCTGTGATTAGAAGGACCAATCTACTGATCTATGAAATAGCATGAATGATTCTCAAATTATGCTGAGTGAAAGGACCCAGGCACCAATGAGCATCTATGGGGTGATTCCATTTATACAAAATCCAAATACAGGAAAAATGAATACACTGTGATAAATCAGAAAGCTCTCTAGGGCACAAAGGGTACAGAGAATGCTCTGAGGGAGATGGAAGCTTTACATATCTTATTTTGGGTGGGAACTACACAGTGTATATGACTATTAAAATCCATCAAAAATCCATATGTTTTCTTTTATGTTAACCAGTTCTCAAAGACAGAAAAACCCTAATTTGCCAATTTAGCAAAAGGAGTTCAAGGTTCCCAGATCTTCATGGTCTATATAACTTTACTGTCAAGAGGTCTGTCCTTCTGAACCCCTTTCTATGCCACAGACCTGCCTGAAGAGCACTCCTAAACATCTCCAGGCTTTGCGGACAGATACAGTCCTCAGAGAAGAGAGACTCCATCTTACAATCAGAAAGCAAACACTCAGAGAGGTTAAGTAACCCTCCCAAAGTCCGCCAGCTGGTAAATAAGAGAATCAACACTCAGCATCAGACTACCTTTGTCTAAAAGTTTATGCTTTTTCCAAACTCCCATGGCATCATCCTGTCGGGTAGATGCCTCTCCAGACTTCAGTGCCAAGACTCTGCATCTCCCATGCCAGAAGCAGAAGGGAATTTTATGACCCAAAGAGCTTCTCAGGGAAGGGGAGCTTAATGCCCATTAACACAAGTAAAAGGGAACTTATTCAACAATTCAGAAAGGCAAACCCTTGTAATATATTTAACAAACAACACACAAAAGATCTAGAGACCTCCTACAACTTAGTGAAGAAAAATACCAACAATCCATAGAAAAACAGCTGAAAGACAGAAAGCAGCAATTTACAGAGATAAAAATGCCCAAAAAACCACACTCAGTCTTGTTAACAATTAAACGGAAAGTAAATAATGAAATATTAATTTTGCCAATATGTTTTTCATATGTTTTTACAGACTGATAATATCCTGTGCTGGCAGGAATGTGGAAACTCATACATACGGTGTAAGACAGTATATAAACTGGTACGACTCTTTTGGAAGACAATTTGACAGCACCTCACATAATATAAAACATAAATTCCCTCCAACTCACAATCTCACTTGCATCTTACAGAGATGCAAACACAAATCCACACTAATATGTGTACAAAGATTTTCATTAAAGCCTCATTTGCAATGATGACAGAAGCAATACACACGCCTAGGACTGGAGGACTGATTAAATACAGGACACTAAACCATGTAATGAAATACTATACAAGTGTTAAAAAGAACAAATTGGTCTTACAGAGGCAAAGGAAGGGCTCTCTGTGGAAAGATGTCCTTGTAACAGAACTATGTTGAAAAGGTAAACTGCACAGAATATATAGAAGATGTTCCCATTTTTGCTTTAGAGCAAAGTAGGCAGGAGCTGAACTGGGTCCTGGGCACTGATTCATCCTTCAGTGAACTTTCAGGGATTAAGACTATGTCTTTGACCATATTAGGAACTGGAATCCTGTTTGGGTTTGAATTTCTGGAATGCCAATGTAAGCCACTAGCAAGGAGAGTGGATGCTGATTCTTGGCAGGCAGCACGGGAGTTGAGGTAAGACCCCATCTTGGTAACACAGTAAGATGTAAAGGAAGCAGTGATTTTTATTTGCTTTAGCACTTCAGAGTTCATGAACTACTTTCACATATATTCTCTCATTTAATACTCTCGTCTCTTTCTCGAGGTTGGCACTGTCACCCTCAGCCCATGAGGAGGGAGTCTTCAGAAAGGTCACACGAGTGATGTGTGTCCTCTCCAGTCCGACCAACTCGCCCAGCATTCCAGGCTTCTATCACAGTGTGTCACACACCGAGGGAAAAAGGGCCAACAATGTATTTAATGAGTACGTGAGAGAGTGGGTGGGTGAGTGAAAATGAGTAAATCTTCCATTTGCAGAGAGAACGTCTTTTCACTCATCCCCACCACCGCCAGAGACAGGCGGGCAGGGGCTGACCAGTACGAGACAAGACCTCAAGAATACAACCACAACATGCACAGCCTCCCCCCCTCATCTACAGTCAGGAAACTAGAACTTTCCAGGGCAGCAACAATGGCACCCAGTACTGACGAGCATCTCCAAGGGTAGACTTACCAGCAGCACAGCCCAAAAGAGTCCCTGCGAAGGGGCCGTGAGGTCCCTGTGATGTCTACCCCCTCTTCCCTTGCAGGTCCCTCACATCGAAATACGGTGGAGTGGTACAGAGACCTAGCTTCGGATCTCTGCTTGGTCCCTTACTAGCTTCATGGACCAAGGCCAATCATGTAACTTCTCTGAGCTTCTGTTACCTCCTCTGTAAAGGAGGGATGCTAAGACCTGCTACCCAGCAAGGATTGAAGGATTAATGAAACCATGTAGACAAAGTCCAGAATCTGAACCTGGCTAACCCTCAGTAGTTTGCTCTTGGTTTCTAATTATCACACAGTAGGATGAACATCAGAAGTATGGCCTCAGAATAGCTACAGAGAACACCTTCAGCAGAAGTGTGTGTGTACAAATATGTGTGTGCATGAGTGTGTGCACATGTGTTTAAGGACAGTGACTGAGTCTGGGTGCCGAGCACAGGGGTTTCATGTTTTGACTAACAGGGAAGAGGCTATTTCTGGGGAGCACTGTGAAGAGTGGGGGTTCTCAAATTGCACTCCTGCCCTTTGGAAAACCGTGAAGACAACGCCCAGACCCAAGCCCAGAACGAAGGCAGAGCCCCACCAGGAATCTCCCCTGCCCGAGCAGCGTGGCCGACATCCTTCCACACACGCGGTACCATCGAGGAACCTGTAAGAATGCATTCTAATCGGAAGCCTGCTGTTTCAGCACTCAACACCGCCCCCCAAGATGGGATGCTTTGCTATTAGATTATTGTGAGGAATGGCAGTGATACCCAGGTTTCTGTGCCTTTGTGTCCCGATCACATTTATTAATCAATAGGCTCCCCTCCAACATGTTACCAAAGCACTATGCCTCCAAACTGGAGATGCCTTTAGCAATTCTGCTCAGAATCTGTAGCTCCTAGGGAATGGAAAGAAAGAGCTTTTCTGTGACCATTCTCACCTCCCACCCGAGACCGTTGGCATTTCTGGTGCTAATAGGGCAGCACCAATACCGAGAACTCAGCCACACTCGCCCCACCGGCCAGGTTACCAAGATACTCGACGCAGGCTGGGCCGTCCTTCCCGCCAAAACCATCTAACGCAAGAGCTTAAGAAACATCACTGAGGGTGTCTGGGTGGCCCAGTCAGTTAAGCATCCAACTCTTAATTTGGGCTCAAATCAACACCTCACAGTTTGTGGGATCAAGACTCATGTCAGGCTCTGTGCTGACAGTGCAAAGGCTGCTAGGGATTCTCTCTCCCCTTTTCTCTCTGCCCCTCCCTCTCTCTCTCAAAATAAATAAAACATTAAAAATAAAAATAAATTGGGATGCCTGGGTGGCTCAGTTGGTTAAGCGTCCGACTTCGGCTCAGGTCACAATCTCACAGTTTGTGGGTTCGAGATCCGTGTCAGGCTCTGTGCTGACAGCTCAGAGCCTGGAGCCTGCTTCAGATTGTGTGTGTGTGTGTGTCTGACCCTCCCCTGCTCACACTGTCTCTCTCTCTCTCTCTCAAAAATAAGTAAAACATTTTAAAAATTCAAAAAAAAAGTTTAAAAATAGAAACATCACTGAGTGGCACAGGAAACAAAGAAGAAGGAAAGGCTTTTCCAGAACAATCTTGTGTCTCCACGACTCCACACAAACCCCTGCTGAAAAACTAAGCATTCACCCCAACAAAATTGCCCATTCTGTTTCCTTCCAGAAGAGCAAAGACAGCGGTTTTGGTATTCTCCCCAACCCCAGCCAGGCTTCCAGAATTCCCATGAGCTCCTTTGGGGACAGCCTGTACTGATTGGAGGAGGCTGCCCATCCTTTCCCAGGGATGTTCCAGCCTGGATATGGGGTTGGTGGCCATCTGCTTGTTTTAAGGATGCTAGAGACCCCGGGAGTCAGAACACACAGCCATCGGGGGTGGGAGTCTGTGAGGAGGGAGGGAGGGTGGGAGATTAGGTAACAGGAACCCTGGGTGGCCCCATCCAGTGCTCTCTAGACAAGTTGTCTGCTAACCAGGAGTCTCCCAGGAACATTCCAGAAGGCCCAACAAAGACGCTTCTGATTAGCTCCACTAACATGTAGATCATGCTAATGCGAGTCTTTAAAAGCGAGCAGAGCACAGGTGTGACCCTTGAGGAACTCGCAAGCTAGTGTCAGAAGGTTCACCTGCATCCCTTCTGCTCACCTGGTTCAAGCTGGGTTCCAAAGGTCACGCTGTGTGCAACATCCAGTGACAACGCAGCTGCTGGTCGGGACGCTCAGAGCACATGGAAAGGGGTGGGCAGTGAGCAATCAGAGGCGCTGCCCAGGGCTGGTGGCGCCCAGAAAAGACACCATCCTCAGGCTTAGGTGCTCTGACATTGGAGGGGGAAGGGACAGGGCTTACTTACTACTTACGGTTTGGATCCCTTTAACTCTGCTTTTTGGGTAGCTCCAGAGCTGACCACTCGCCCCTCCCCCCACGTCCCCTTTGCTCCCCTCAGAGTAAGAACCTAACACTCTGAGAGTTAAAATCTGATCCCTTCAGTTGCCCCTTAGTTCTCTTCCACGGGTTGGTCTGGTCATCGACCTGAGCTTCCTCTTTGGCAGAGAACAGATTTAATGCAAAATTATTTAGCTTAAATTATGTTCGATGTTTCAAGCACACTTCCTGTTCCAGGACTGTAGGATTAACACAAGTATAATAGCTTCAGAACATCAGATACTGCATAATTGGCTGATGGGGCTCTAGCTACTGTCCAGTTCTTGACTCAGCATCTTTGGAATGTAAGACGGGCCCAACAGGGCAGGACACATCTTCCCTCTCTGCCTTCCCATCCTCACCCAAGCTCTCTACCCTCAAAACTCCAACACTGTGAAGCAGGAACTCCCAGGCACGAGAAGCTGCAGCCTGCTCTCGACCCTCGGCCCTCCTCCCCATCAGTAGCAAGCCACGGCCTCTGTCTCTCTCCTGGGGAAGCAAGTCTGTTGATGACAGTGTAGCGCATGGTCATTTTACAGGAGACACATTATGGCACCAGTTGCTTACCGGGTACCTGCAAACCATACACCCTTCTCATATCTAAGGATTTCTAAACACAATGTATAGCTGTAATTTTTCACAAGTAACCTATTCTCTGTTTTCATCTCACACGAGTGATTCTCCAGTGGGGCAGCTGTTAGAGTAGCAAACTAACTCTTTGGGACTGGGTAAACTAGGTTGATGGGGTTTCAAAGCACTGAAAAAGAAATCACAATAATCCTGCTTCTCTCACTTCCAAAACACAGCGTCCGAGTTCTGGGCCTGGGACACCAGAGAACCCGAGCCAGACGGCGTTACGTGTCCACAGTCATTGTTTCTGACGAGCCAAGTTAACGGCACCGTTTCTAACTTGTGCAAATCAAACACGCTTCAAATTTGCAGCTTCCAGACAGAGGCAACAATCCCCCAAAGTTCCATTTCTCCATTATGGTCTTGGCTGTCATCTGGGCATCGTAAGAGTGACACATAACTCTGCTGTACTGTTTTTATTACACCAGGCTTCAGTGGGCCTTGGGAAAAACATGACTAATGACACCCCCTCCTTCTTCAGTGTGACACAAATGAATCAGACACCACACCAGGAAGCAGTAGGAATAGAACTAGCCTATGAATCAGGAACCGTGGGTCTTAGATAAAGTTTTCTCTCTCACAAGTGATGAAATCTTACAGATGTCCCTTGAGCCATCACTGAGTACCTCCTTTTGAAAATGTGTCCCCATTAAACTTTAACAGTCCTGTGTCTTGACTATTCCTCCAAAATCTAATTAAATTGCTATTTATTATGAAATAGGTTTTATATTTTCATTGTCCGAATGTTTTGAAGGACCAAGTATTCTATTCAGATATTTGAATACCTGCTTAAAGAAAGAAAAAACAGCCAGCTTATGCAGAAGGCTTGTCTCAACAGAAGCAATTTAAAGCAATTTAAATTCTCCAGAATTTGGAGAAACTACTTATACAAAGTCTGCCGTTTTGTTAGAAGGACTTTTTTAAGGCCCGTGCATGCAGCCAGCAAAGCTGGAGCCCAGATACACTGAGAAAACAAAGCGATAGCACACACTTAGTCATTTTAAATTGTAAAACTGTGTTTTCATTTCTCCTTCAAGAGCTCAAAGAATTTTTTCATTAGACTGTCAGCTTAATACTATATACGACAGAACTTAGAATATAAGAAATCCTTAGTTACTTGTTCTCCAAAAGGTAGACATTATCAAGCATTTTGAGCTACACCAATACCTCAAAATGGTACAAATATGATATTATTGGTACTGATCGTCTTAAATTTGCCACAAAAAAGGGGAGGAGTTGTCTATCTAAGCCAAAATTTCTTCTCTGGTCCTTCTGACTTTGTGGCCATTCCAGTCAATGATCCCAGACCCTTTATTGACCAACAGATATAAATAATTATCAACCACTCTTAGAGAATTTAACATGAAAAAAGCTACACACTAGAAGGAGGATACTTTGGAATATTTCTGAAATTGGGCAGAAGTTGGAGAAAGACTTTTTTGAGCAATGATCTTCCCTAGAGTCCTTGAAATCACAGTATTCCTACATGTCAGCCAATGGTGCGTCCTGTCACATAAAATCCCTTCCAGGAGGCATGGTGCCAAACAGGCATCATTTTGTGGATCACCAGCAACTTTTAACATGAACCAATTACTTATAAGTAAGCTCAGGCCCTGCCAGTTTTTCTTAGGGTTCAAAACTGAGCACCTAGGTCCGAAATGATTTTAGAAGCTGCCTAACGCTGTAGGAGTGAGCCTGAGAAATGTGTGCCTGGCTCAGGTTATCCTTCATAATAAATCAGAAGACTGCTTGGCTAGCAAAGATTTAGGACAAAGAGAACCAACACTTTTCTTCCACGCACTCAGTGATGCCGAGA
This sequence comes from Mungos mungo, assembly GCA_004023785.1. NCBI lineage: Eukaryota > Metazoa > Chordata > Mammalia > Carnivora > Herpestidae > Mungos > Mungos mungo. Next base: position 57,764 of record PISW01002369.1, read on the forward strand.
GGCTCAGCGGTGACCTGCCCAGAAGGCAACTGAATGGGTGTTAGCTCTTTGAGAATCAACCTACTTACAGAGCAGGGTCCTACTTACAAAGTATCTCTAACATACCCATACCCACATGCTGCTAGGCTTCATCTATCTATAATCTATTTATTAATTTCTGTCTCCAATAATAACCTCTTCCCTGATATGTAAGCCAAAGCATGATGACGCTCCGTAGTGAGCACAAATCACACCTGAAATTAATTTCCACATTTAAAATCTTCAATCCTTGTGTTCAATATGTGTACACCACACACACACACACACACACACACACACACACACACACACACACTCCAGCCCATTCTCACATCATACCAACTGGTTGTGAAAGAGTCTCCCTCCAGGGCGCCTGGGTGGCTCAGTCAGTTGAGTTCAGTTATCTTGAACTCTTGATCTCAGCTCAGGTCATGATCTCATAGTTATGGGATAGAACCCTGTGGACTCTGCGCAGAGACCGGAACCTGCTTGGGATTCTCTTCTCCCCCTCCCTCTGCCCCTCCCTGAATCTCTCCCTCTCTCTCTCTCTCTGAAAAAAAAAAAAAGTGATTCAAAAGATTCTCCCTCCAAATATTAGCTATGATGCAAGATTAAGTCTTGACTTCCATGACTCCTGTCTCCACTTCCGTGAAGAACATAAAACTTCAGTTGGCCGTGACCACCATGGCCACCAAGCATTTGTACGTGTGCCATCGCATGCTAGGACTAAGAGCTACAAATATTTCAGAAGCTTCCAATGTAACTGAAGGAGGTAGGGAATAAACAGAATGAAAAAAGTAAAAATTTGGAAAACGAAGTAAAATTCTGTTGATTTCTAGACCTACAAGGGGGTCCACACGGGGCATTTATCCAGTCCCATCTCTGAATTTCCTCCCTATAGTCACAAGTTTAAAAATCTCACTTGTATTTCAAGATCCAAGTCATGGACTCACTGTTTTCAAAGCCTTCTAAGATCCACCTCATTTATCCCTACATCAGAAGTAATTTCTCAGTTCTTTCAACTCCCACAACTGCTTATCTGTTTCTCTCCTAGGATACTTGTATCATAATTATTTATGGGCATGACTTATTTCGAGGGCCAGATTAGATTAGGAAACTGGGGGACAGAATCTATGTATTTGTGAATCTCAATAAAACCTAGCACGAGGGGCTGGCGAGTGGAGGAAATAGGGAGATGTTGGTAAAAAGTTCACAACTTCCAGTGATAAGATGAATAAGTTCTGGAATCTGATGTACAGCGTGATGTTTAGAGCTAGTAACACTGTATTATATTGTATACGTATATTGAAAGGTGCGAAGAGAATAGACTTTGAATGTTCTAAGTGGAAAAAGAAAAGGTAATTATGTGAAATGATAGAAATATTAGCCAATGCTCCAGTAGTAATCAGTTTGCAATATGTAAGTGTATAAATTAACACGTTGTACATCTTAAACAATGTTACAGGTCAACTGCATCTCAATAAAGCTCTAGGGACAGAACACAGAAGAAGGAAAAAAAAACATTATGGAAATATATTGCTCTGAGATCTTGGGGCAGCTTTTCGGGCTCTGAGTCTTTATTGCCCGTGGACCCCTACACTCAATCTGTTACAAGAAAGGGTCTAATTCACTTTTTCACTAATCACTAAAGTAGCAGCTAATCTATTTCCCCTTCCAAAGATAAACTTATAAAAAGAAACTATTCCAAATGACAAACATCCTCTTGTACCAATTGGTTTATAAGATCTGTAAAAGTCTTAGTGTTACTTCTTGCTGGGGAGAAAGGAATACAGAAAGGCCAGTAACACCCTCTAACCAACCTCTCTATCTGAGCAAGGCTAAGTGTGGCCATCCTGCCCACCGGGCCCTTAGTCCTATGAATCTGCAAAGATCCTGAAAACAGGGAGGCTGCGGCCTCAGCACTGGGCTAAACAGGATTTCTCAGCCACAGCTTTTCAGACAATGTGAAACTGGATCTTGATCATTGGGAACTTGCCATCATCATTAAACAGAAAAAAGCAGACAGACATCTGTTCTGTCCCGGAACTCAGACAGCATACTAATCACAAGCTACTGCCTGGTGTGGACCACTCTGGACTCAGCTCGGACCAGCGGCAGTCTTCCCAGAAGCAATGCGGGCCACCACGGAGTACGGCCACTGGGGGCTCCACATCAACCACCCTGGAGGGAACAAATTATGCGGAGCCCCCCCTCCATCACTGTCCCCTCCCCCTTTGCAGACTGGGGATTCCAGGGGCAAATCTGGGAACTGAGACTGAAGCCTGAATCTTGTGCTCTTCATTCCCTCAGCCTCCCACAACACCCCCCTCTCCTTTTCTCCACATCTCATCTCCAGATGCACATCATTCACTCACCCATTTGTTCATTTACCAAAAATGAGTACTTACTTTATATAAAGTGATGCACTAGGCATTGTGTAGAATTCAAAGTGAATTATGGGTAGTTCCTTCATGATGTTTACAAGCCTGGAGAGCAAATAAACAGATAAGTAATGCCAATACAAGGCAAAAAAAAAAAAGTGGCATTAGCACAAGACAGGTAAGATGAGATGCTGTATGGGTTCAAAATAAAGAATGACTCCTATTCAAGCACATCAAAGGTGGCTTCATTGAAAAGGTGGTGGTCACGTTTGGACTTAACGAGCCGCACTTGGAGACACAGATATGGGGGAAAGAGTGCAAAGAAGCACCAAAGGAAATAAAGGAAGACTGTGTACCCTGCGTTTACAGAACACCGAGTACATTCAGTGTGATGAGAAATGAACTTAGAAGGGAATCATGAAGTAGCCACAAAGACAGGGGAAGGCCTAATCATAACATCCCTTCTGGAAAACAACTCGGGCATCAATAACCTCTCCTGACCCCTTTTCTCTGTGACTTTCCATAATGATTCTGTCTGCATCTCAGCCTTCGTGCTCTGAACGGCAGCCCTTCCACAAATGTGTGTTGAATAATGAATTAAGAGGTTCACTGGTAAATGTTTTTATGTAATAGAACCCAGGGAAATCATGTAGCATGGTTTAAGTGAAAATTTAGTTGCGTCTAAATGGTCTTTGTTCCCGAATGTTTGCGAGACTAATAAATGAAAACTATGGACCTGAGAAAGGCAAGATAATTGTGATAATTCACATGTTAAGGGCATCTTGGGATGTATAAAGCATCTTGCTTTATCTCAAGGTACTTCAGACTGAGAAGGAACCAAAGGCAGATGTGCTAGGGAACCCGGAAGACCTGTGTGGCCCCCAGGGCTCTGTGCTACTTTAACAAAAATGTCCACAGAGAGGCCAGAGATAGCATCGGTTGGAAACAGATACAGTGAAAGAGGAGATGAAGGTAATGGAGAATGCTTGAGAAATTGAGAAGACTTGAGACTTCCAGCTGAAAATATTAATAAGCTCCCAAAATGTTCAGCTAAATCATTGTCATCGTCATCATCATCAGAGCTATAATTTATTGAAGTGACTATGTACCAGGCATTGCGATATACACTTTGTAAATAGAATTTCACTTAATCCTCCTAAATACCTTATGAAGTAGATAGTCCTATGATCATATCAGAGCTGAGGAAAATGAGGTATACAGTGGTGAAGCCACAGGACCCGCTTAAATAGCAGAGGAGTTGGCAGCACCAGGATTAGAATCCAGGTCGGTCCAATCCTGAGCCCTCTGAATGTCTAATGGACGATTCATTATTCTTCATGCACTGTCAGAAGAAACCAGGACACTTAGCAGAAACCGACCCCATAGACAACTGGAAGCCAGTCGTGCCCTTCCAAAGCCTGAGCTCTGACAGACCTGTCACTGGAGCCCCTGGATTTGGTGCGTGCGCTGACCCCCACGAACTTTCGTGGAAGGAAACCCAGCAGCCATGTCCCAATCTAAGAATAAACTAATGTTCACTAAATCTACTCACTGAGTATGAGAAAAGCAAGCTAATAAGCAATCTGCCAAAAGTCCTGAAAGATGTCCTTTTTGAAGCCTGGGAATGGAGAAAGAAGTGGCGCCTGCAGGTTTGAATAGCGTTGAAAAGGAGTGTTGAGACCTGGGGCAAGAGCTGAGAACCAGAAGGGAGGAAGCAAAGCCATCCCTTAAGTTGCTTCGCTTCCAAGCATCTGCTCAGCCTTTGCTTCGGTCTCTGTCCACTGTTTCATGAAAATAGAGTTGCTTCTGTGTTTTTCAGACACCATGTCAGTATACCCTAAACCCTCTCCAGGAGATAAATCTAGAGATTCCAGTCCCCCTCTCCCACTTTGTAGTCGTGTGACCTGTAACAATTGTGAGTCTGTGTCATCATGGGTGCAAGTCACTTCTCTCTATTCCTCGGCTTCCTCTTCGGAAAAGATGGGATACTAAAGAACAGCCCCGCACACACAGAGTTGACGTGACAATTTAGCGACTTCATACGCATATAATTTATACCTAATGTGCCTATAGCAATGACTGCCTAGCACACAGTAGGCACTACGTAAATGTCATGTGTTGTTACTGTGTGTGCAAAATGGCTGTGCAAATATTAACTATTTGCAATCATTTTCATTAAATGCCACTTACCAGGGGTCTGCAGTCTCCAGAAGCAGGGGTCATTGATTACATGCCAACCCGCCCACACCTACGCACGGTTTCCGAGCTATTCACAGGTGATTTCTAGTGTGCTCTTGCTTTCACGCATCTGTGTGTGGGGTTTTCCTTGAACAGCATCACTGAACTCACTCTCTTGACAACTCCTCTATGTCGCCCCATGACGCTGGGGTCAGGGGGCCAGGTGAGAGACTGAATGTGCCCAGTGGTGACACTGCCAGAGGTTTTATTTCAGCGGGGCTCCTCACCTCGTGTCTCACCAAGGACAAAACTCAAGAGTCCGGAGAAGCCGCTGCGTACCCCGAATGTATCCCAAACGGGGTGGTGGTGCAGGACTCACACACTCACTTAAGGAAGCGTGTGGCGCCCCTGCTGCGGCCAGGCGCCGTGCGGGGCGGGAGGAGACAGCGGGAGGGCAGGAGCTGCGACGCCTCCCCAGGACACAGCGCCCCGCCGCCGACACGGCCAGCCGCCTCCCTCCCGGAGCGCGGCCAGGAGCGGACCGGACCGCGCACGCGCCCGGCGGGGCCCCGCCCACGCGCCGTCGGAGCGCGCCCCGCGGACGCACGTGGCCCTTCCGGCGGCCGCCGCAGCTGCGCGGGCCCGGGCGCGCGGGCCGCGCAGCTGTCAATCACCGGCGGGCTGAGCTCCGCGAGGCGGGAGCGGCGGCGGCGGCGGCGGCGGCGGCGGCGGCGGCGGCGGCGGCGGCGGCGGCGATGGGACCCCAGCGAGAGATCTGCGGCTAGCTGGCTGCACTTGCTCCACGGGTCGGGGGATCGCAGGGGGCAGGTAAAGCCTTGCGGCCCCCAGGGGCGGTTGTCTCCGCTCCATTTGCCTTTCTCCAGGTCTCCTTCTCCTCCCTTTCTCTCCTTCCTCCCTCCTCGCGCACAAATATTCATGTTCTTCCTGTGTCTGTCGCACGCACTCCTTACTCATTCACGTTTATTATATGTGCACACATCGCTATAAAAGCATGCATATTAAAATCCGTGCACACACACGTTAGGGGTAGCCAACTCCATGCTTTGGTGGTTTGTGGTTTGTGTTACGTAAGAACTGGGGAGGTATACAGGAAAAACTTAAGGAGTTGCTCTCCCGGGAGACAAGAAAAGTTATACATTAGGTAAGAGTAAAATGTACGTATTTGGAGTTTGCAAAGCTGGTTTGATTTGTTTTCCGAGCTGAATTTAACCCTCACTTGCCCTCTCCATTCTTTTACCATATTCAAAGATAAGTGCTTTGATATAATGTCGGGACCTACTTCCTTGTGTTGTTAGAAACGGGGATTTGGGGACGGGGGTCAGCCCAAAGCTGATGACCTCAAAGAAGGCAAAGCTGGAGTTAAACAGCTGGTGTTTACTTAATTATTGGTTCCTGGCTCTGTAGCAGAAATGTTTTCAGCACGTTGGAGAGATCTCTGGGCTCCAGACCAGGCCAACCTTCGGTGAAGGGCTTTGTGGAGTCTTTGCTTCAGAGAAAAGGGGAAGGCAGATAAAAGGAAAGGATATTTAAATGAGAGAGACAGACACTGATGAGAAAAGGAGAGAGAGAGGGGGTGGGGGGGAGGGCGGGAACTGGAGGGGGGGAGGGACTTGTTTTCTTTTGCTTATCCAGATCCAGGATTCTAATAAAATTTGCTTTTATTCCCCCCACCAAAATCTGCTCACATACCACCTGCAAAATAAAATTCTAGAGCAAAGAAATGAGTCTTGAAGAAGGTTTGACTATGGTTCATATCAACTGAAACTGGGAAATACTAAACACAGTTTGTCAGGCCTCAACCAGGCTTGCTCACCTCAAGTCTTTGAGGTTCTCGTGCAAATGGATGGGGAAGTGTTCTTCAGAAAGAATTTTTAATGACCTCTTGAAAAATATCGCCCAGCTATTATTTAATTTCACGTGATTAGAGTACTGTAGGAAGCAACTAGTTCTGTAGCTGCCAATGGCTTTTTAATTCAATCTTGCATGGGCACCTGCTTTTCTTAGGCCATGGAAAGGAAAATGGTCCTGATAGGAGTAAAAATGAACCCAATGACTACATCATCTAAAGAGCCTTAAGAAGTCTAAAATGCTTGTAAACAGATCAGAAAATACAACAGTTGTAAGATTAATTTATTTTATAATATAATGGAACAGTCACCAAATCAGTTCTAGAGTATCTAGGGAGCAAATAAACTTTATTTAGAATTCTTAAAATACACATGGATTAGTCTACTTGGTATTATTGAGTAGTGGAATAGAATTATGGCAAAATAAGAATAGCATTTGTATAGTATGTTACAGTTTACAAAGCCCTTTCATTTATGTTGTCTCATCTACCCTGTAAAGTCTCATGAGAGCCCACTGAAAAGTTATAAAACATGAACACTTTTGTAAAAAATAAATCTCTCCCCGCTCTTCAACAAGAAGTCCTTTAGCAATATGTTTGTCAACATTAAAAGGATTCTCTACAGGTTGTAAGAACGGCGTATGAAATTTAGATTTTTATCTGTATCACATTCTGCGGAGATTTTTTTCCTTAAATAGGTTTGAAGGATGTGCCGTTAGAAAAGAAAGGTCAAAGACTGACAAGAAGAGGAAGAGGAAACCTTCAAAGGTAAGACTCAAACCTTGTCCCATGTAAATTCATAAGCACCTGTGGTTTCCATGTAGATAAAGGAGAGGTTTAAAGAGATTATAGGTTTTCTCTTCTCCATTTGGTTTTTGACGTTGTATACCTTAAACACACTTCTTGAAGAAGTAAAGTAATAAGATTATTGCATACGATTATCCCGTCTTAAAAAATTATTGAAGTGCTACATATCCCTGGACTTAGAAGGTATTATAAAAAGCTCATCGAATGAAGCCACAATCCGCACCTGCACTGTTCCAAGAAAATAAAATACCTCTGAAATGATGTTGGTGGAAACACGTTTTCAAGTTTTAAGGTCACGCCTATACGATTCTAGAATGCCTGATATAAAAATGAAAACCCTGTCACCAGGCTTTCATGCCTTCCTGCATCCACACTGAGGCTGACGGGTCCTTTAAGCAAACTGACCTTTCGGTGTGGTGTCGGATAAATGGTCCAAATCAGCGCTGGGCCTGTACCTCGCCGCCGTGGCCTGTGCAAAAGTGGCTCTAATGGCTGCTCACTCTCATTATCGCAGAAAGATTTGATGAGAGAGAAAAGCAGAATGAAAAATGGAATGATATTTCAAAGAGAATAAACAGAACAGGGCCTGCGCCTGGCCTCACCCCTGACTCACACGTGGAGCCCTGGGAAAACTCTAATCTCTTTTGTGCCTCAATTTCCTGCCTCTCTTCCCTCAAGGAGACCGTGAAGACAAGTAATATAAAGTCGGTGGTGTTCTTGGAGTTTCATCAGGCATAAAGACTTATTTCTATTTCCCTGGTTATGAACCTTTTCCAAATAAACATAATTGCATTTATTTGAATGAAATTCAAATTTCCAGCAAATTGGTAATGTATTGGTAGACATAGAGATCATAATAATACAGATATGGTTTTACTTGCTGACAGAGGAGTTGTTCAAGGGCTTCTCAGCATTTGCACGGAGAAATCACCAGCTGCAAATACCCGGTTTCGTGCCCCCTTTTGTTGCATTTCTTGCTTCGGGGGCGTTTCTCCTTCTAATCTAAGTGTCCACTGAGAGCAGACCGCCCCACACATCTAATTACCCTCTCACATAATCTGGCACATAATTAGTGCTGTAAAAACAATGAAGGAAAGAGGGAATGAAAAAGGAAGGACCACTCAGGCCATCATCCGCATCAACCCATGTACAGCTTTGTGCCGAGAAGTTTCGATTCAAAGTGCTTGTCAACAGGTCAGGAAAAGCCTCCACCCTCATGAAGCTTATAGTCCGTCCGTCCATAAACAAATAGACCACATAATGGAGCATCGGAGGGTAACAAGCATAATGAAAAGAAAGAAATTTGGACAACAGGATAGAGAGCTGACGTTGAATGTGCTAATTCTAGGAAGCCTCTCAGAAGAATTTGAGAGGGGAGTTAAGGTCTGATTTTCTCTTCCTGTGAATCTGTGGGACATGATAGGTGTGCTGGGCTGCCAAGAATTGAATATGCATTTTAATGTATAACTGTGCATACATCAAGATAGATACCACACACAGATTATAAAAAGAAAAACAAGGGGGCGCCTGGGTGGCTTAGTCAGTTAAGCATCCGACTTCAGCTCAGGTCGTGATCTCCACAGTTTGTGGGTTTCAGCCCTGCGTCGGGCTCTGTGCTGACAGCTCAGAGCCTGGAGCCTGCTTCAGATTCTGTGTCTCCCTCTCTCTCTTCCCCTGCCCCACTTGCACCCTGTCTCTTTCAAAAATAAATATTTAAGAAAGAAATTTTAAAAAAAGAAGAAGAAAACCATGGATGGATCCTCACCTACTAAGACCTAGGATGTCCTTCTAAGAGAATAAAAATAACTCCTTCTTCATAGATGACCAAGCAGCCAGATGCTAAGTTGCCTGTGGTCCATCATGATGGCTGTACCGGCAGCGAAGACACAACAGGCTTCCTGGGGTGTTTATGAAAGGAATATTCACATGGACTCATTTCAGTACAACACTGGAGAAGAGGTCCACTCACTGCCGACCCCCTATTTATGCCCTTCCTGGGATGTTAAGACTTTCTCTGAAGAAAAGAGCCCTCAAGAATCCATCGCTCAACGATGGTCATAGATATTACTGTTTTTGCAGCTGCTACTATACCTATTCAAATACAAACACCAGAGTTCCCATGAATCCTTGCTCTCTAAGTAAATGCTGAGCCAAGCTGCAAAGCCTTTGTACATACCTTCCGTTTCTTGTCAGCCCAAGTTTATTATATACTAATTACCCAGCTTTTAAAGTGACTTTATGAAGTGACATCCTATATCCTCTTTATGATACTAGAGGTATCAATCAACCAAGTGGATTCTAAATAGCTAGAACATTGGGGCGCCTGGGTGGCACAGTTGGTTAAGCATCCAACTTCAGCTCAGGTCATGATCTCATAGTTCATGAATTCAAGCCCCACACTGGGCTCTGTGCTGATAGCTCAGAGCCTGGAGCCTGCTTCAGATTCTGTCTGTCTGTCTGTCTGTCTGTCTCTCTCTCTCTCTCTCTCTCTCAAAAATAAATAAATGGTTTTTTTAAATTTTAATAAATAAATAGCTTTAACATTTTTTTATTGGGACAAAAAGTTACTGGCTTCCTTATGAGGAATATAACTCTGTTAGGTTTTTGTACCAAAATCCTCACCAAAACATGATATACTTTAAAACTCCTGTTCTTTCTAGTGATCATTCTCCTCTAAGAATGAATCCAATAAGCTACATATTTGGAAAGATGTATGAAACCTCTAAGACCCCAGGGACGACAGGCACACCTCATTTTATTGGTTCTTCACTTAAATATGCATCACAGAGAATGTGGTTTTTACAGTCCTAAGGTTTGTGGCGACCCTGCATCAAACAAGTCTATCAGTGCCATTTTTCCAACATGTTTGTTCACTCCCTGTCTCTGTGTCACGTTATGGTAATTCTGGCAAGATTTAATCAAACTTTTTCATTATTGCTATTTTTGTTACAGCGGTATGTGATCAATGATCTGTGATGCTGCTATTGTAACTGTTTGGGGCGCCAGGAACAATGCCCATATAAGGCAGCAAACGTAATCAATAAATGTCCTGTGTGTTCTTACTGTTCTATTAGCCATCCATCTCTCTCCCTGTCCTTGGGCCCCCTGTTCCTTGAGAGACAACAGTATTGAAGTTAGGTCAATCAACACCTCTACAATGGCCATTAGAGTTCAACTCAAAGAAGGAGACCACTGATGTGGCAAACTTCATTGTGTGATTTTAAGAAGTTGCCACAGTCATCTGCACCTATAAGCCACCGCCACCCTCATCAGTCAACAGCCACCAACACTGAGGCAGAGACCCTCCACCAACAAAAACATTATGGTGTTTCATATGAACTTTCATAGGAAAGTTCAGATGATGGTTAGCACTTTTTAGCAATAAAGTATTTTCTTCACTTAAGGTATGTACATTTTCTTTTAGACACAATGCTATTGCACTCTTAATAGATGATGGGATCTTGTAGAAATAACATCTGTATGCACTGGGAAGCCAGAACATTCATTTGACTTGTTTTATATGATACTTGCTTTATTGTGGGGGTCTGGAGCCAAACCTGCAATACCTGAGGTAATCTGTGCTATTTAGGCAACATACCCAATACTGAAGTTAGTTGTTAAACAGATAAAAATACTCAGCCATGTAGTCTACTTAATACCAAGTCACTGACCTAGCTAGTAGCTTATACATTCTTTTAAATTGAAACTTCACATATACGATAATGGTAAAGAATTTGGGACAATCTGACAATCAGTGAGAGTATGGGAGGAGGTAGGCAAACAGTAGACTCGGTTGTCTGACAAAAATAATTGACTCATTCTGTAAATTCATGGGCAAAGACTCCTGGAAAAGTATATCTGGAAGGAAATAGAGGTTATGTGGCTCAACCATCTCATGTTAAGAGGAGTAAGACCGTAGCCCAGGGAGGTTAATGAGTGGCCTGGCATGTCATGACCAATAACGTTGTAGATCAAGAACGAGGATTAGAACCCATCCTGTGCCCTGTGTGGTTAGCACAGCACAGACCATGTTCTCATGCTTTGTTTCACTGGAGAAGAAATTGGTCTCATTGGGATTCCTGTCCTGGCATGTATCAAACATCACTGAAAATCCTTCCGACTCAGAGGACAGCCTTCCATCACTCAGGCCCCAAGAACATGTGTTTTATGACACTTTCTGTCTCTATTATGATCTTACCCATATTTGGTCTAACAACGTTGGATTACGGAGTCTTATCCTATAAAGCAGAACATTCCACCTGTGTACTGTAAACAGCTGTGCAGGAAGGACTACAGCGTGTCACACAGTCCTGCTTTGCATCACAGCTCAACCCCGAGGGAAGAAATGACTTCAGCATCGAGCGAAAATGACTCGTACTGTTGCTATGAGGGAGTTCTTCGTGCTCCTGTCTTATTTTTGTCCTTTTTCCATGTTAACATCTCTGACGCTTTGTAGGAAACCTGAAAATACACATTTGGATGAGTTGGTCTGATTATGCAAGTACATGATTCAGTCCATACTCCAGCTTTCTGAGTTTTCATCTTTCATCTGCTCCCTGACTCATGATGTGACCTTTAGCAGATGACTTTCTGTGCCTCAGTTTCTTCAATGACAAAGCAGAATTAGTAACATATGACCTTCATCTCCCCTTGACCAAAAGTTTATTACGATGTCTTAAAAGAAAGTGGCTTTAAATTATCCTGCTTCTGTATCATTAGTAATAGGCCCTTATTAATCATCTCCATTGTATAAGCATCAAGGTCAAGGTACTGAAGCGATCATCCTAACATTTAAAATATGAAAACTAGGTTAACAAAAGAATTCAATCCATTAGGCTTTGCTGCTCTAATCAGGCAAAGTACATCCTAAAATCTTTATATTTTATGAAATAATATCTTCTGAAATGTTTAAAAGTTAAAAGAGAAAAGTTTTAATCACCTCCCCTGCCCTCTCTTCTTGGGTGATTTCTCTGGGCTGCTATATCTAAAATAGGGAGAAAGTCACTAAACGTAGTGACCAACACTTAAAAATATGAGCTCACCCTCAGTAGCATCTGTCTGCGTTTTTCTAAGATCAGGGCCATTTTCTTCCTGAATTTGACTACATTTCCTAACCAGAACCTGTTTTTGGCTAAGCGCACACCTTACAAGATAATCCTATGGATCCGCTTTGTGATCATGGGACAGGAAAATGCTAACTATCCACTGACTTCAACTTTGATTTTTGCCCCATAATTCTATCCAACCAAACTAAGTGGCCAAACAGGGGCACTTGCCAGACCTTTAGATTAATTTTTTCCTTGTCAGTAGATAAATATCACTATGTGGGCTCTTGAGAAGTAGCTGGGAACATTTAATATGTCTTCTGTTAGCCTGGATTACAAGGCGGGCTCTGAGAGGCCCCTTCTACATCATTCCTTGCTTTGTTATTTTGAGACTATGTCCACACAGGGAAAACCATCTGGAGGATAACTGGAAAATATAAAAAAGTATTTCACGTTTCCAGCTACATATTTATCTTTCTATATGGAGATAAGAAAGCCAAATTACAGAGAATTCCCTCACTCACCAAAATTGTTGTCCCTCAACAATTCCTTTTTATTTTTCATGATAACTAAATGCTTCTCTCTAAGGGTATTGATTAGGTCAAATCAAGTAGAATTTAACATCTTTTCTTAATAATTATTTAGTTTTGAGGGGGGAGGGGCAGAGAGAGAGAGGGAGACGGAGAATCCAAAGCAGGCCCTGTGCTATCAGCTCAAAGCCTAACGTAGATGGGCTTGAACTCACGAACTGTGAGATCATGACCAGAGCCAAAGTTGGATGCTCAGCCACTGAGCGACCCAGGTGCCCCAGAAATTACCTTCTTAAGAAGACAGTTCCCCAAACAGCCCATCCGGTGTATACTTTCATTAACAATCCCCTGGCTTCGGGTAAACACTAGCCACTTCATGCAACATGGTGAAAGGCTGGTCTGCCCTCACCATCATGCTCTATCATCCCACATGGACAGATGCATCCACAATTAACAACTTAAATATCTAGTGTTAGAGTCCGTGAGGTATAAATTATTGGCTGAACCATTTGTGATTAATAAAGCATGAAGTGTACATTGCTACAGCCTCTGTACAGCTTGACAATTAGCTAAAATGTTGAAACACGGTCCATGAGATCTGAAAGCAAAATTGCAAGCTGCTAAGAGTAAACTATGTATTTTCTACAAGGGAACACAGTTAAGTATCCGAGAGGACAACTCAAGACAAATTCCATCTGTAGCCAGTGAGAGTTCCTGCCTAATTCTTTAACATGTAAGTGTAAAGACTACTGGATTCTAAGAGATTGGAGATTTCTTGTCAAGACAATGAAAATCTCGGCTTCTTGCCATTTTGCATGGGTTTCAGGCTTAAGTTTTTGCATAATTTAAGCGAGCTGTGCTATTAGGTCTCATTTCATTTATGGAGAACCAGTTTCTAGTCATTGAGTGTTTGGGGATAATTTTGCATTAAGTAGAAAACCAGAGCAGCTTTTAAGAAAAGCTCAAATAGACTTTCAGATAGACTAACGTTACTCAGCCTGGTTTGCACCTATAATATGCCTTTTAATCCTGAAGCCAGAGCCCACGGGGCTGACGGCTGTGGATGCTGTCATTCCAGCTGGGAAGGATGAGTTCTTGCACGAACATCTGCGGGTCGAAGCAAGCACAGGCCGCTCCTGAGGGCGGGCACCAGCGCTACGGAGTCCGGTCCTACCTGCACCAGTTTTATGAGGATTGTGCCACCTCGATCTGGGAATATGAGGATGATTTCCAGATCCAGAGATCACCTAATCGGTGGAGCTCAGTATTCTGGAAGGTAAGTAAAGAGCGTGTGTGTAAGTCGAGAAATGACAAAGTTATTGGGTATTACCATATCCAATCCCATAGCTATGGAGAGCTGGCGGGCCTGGTCTTCTCTGTGTGCATCACTCCTGGTGGTACGCAGTGCAGTTCTCTTCCCTTAGGAACGGGAATATAAACCTTGGGCTGAAGAAAGCCCCTAAGTGCAGTACGGTTGTTGATCTGCAGGTTAAACATAAGTATCATTGTCATCATTATTATTATTATTGCTGTTATTATTTATATGCTACTAAATTCATCAACCGTGAAGCCATCCATAGGCAAAGTCTTAAACACTTCCAGCCCCGCTTATAGGGCGGTAATTATCATTTGACAAATTACAATTATGAAAAAGGAATCACTGGGTACTGCGAGAGAGTTAAGGCTGCGACATAATACAGTGGTCAGTATGCCACCCCTGCCTCAACCAGACACGTGCTCATGGGGCTCTGTGAACCCCAGCACCTTCGAATGAAGCACCCCACCAGACAGTGTGTTCAGTCACTCATCATGTAATTAGTGAGCACCTACTCTCTGCCAAGAAGTTGTAAAGTGCTAGAGGTTGAAGTGGCGAACAGAAGGGAAAGCCCTTTGCAACCCATCGTGGGAAACAGACCACAAACAAGTAAACCACATAGTAGAATGTCAGGTAGTGACAGCCGCTATGGAGAGAAATGAATCGGGACAAGAAGGCAGGGAGTGATGGAGACCTGGACCTTAGTATGCTGATCCTAGACAGCCCTTCGGAGGAGATGGCATTTGAGCAAATAGGATGAGTGCAGGGAGCAGACCCTGGCTGAAACATTACCTGGCTGAAAGCCCTTCTGGGCTGAGAAAATAGCAAATCCAAAGCCCTGAAATGGGAACAAATTTGGTGTTTGAAAAATAACAAAGAGGTGCAGTTTGGCTGGAGTGGATTGAGAGGAGGAAGAAGGGCCCAGAAAAATAACAGGATACAGATGGTTTATGTGGAGCCCTGTGGATGGTAATGAAGACACAGGCTTTTCGCTTGAGAGATATGGGAAGCCCACCTGAGCATTTTAAGCAGAGGAGTGACATGATCTAATATTTTAACGGGATCATTCGAACCACAGTATGGACAATAAAGAACCCAGGCAGGAGATGATGATGGCTAGGATGGGGTTAGTACTGAGATGGAGCGAAGTAGTCCAAATTAGCGCAGGTTTGAAGACCGAGCCGTCAGGACATGCTGATGAAGCAGAGGAGAGTGAGAAGCGTCCAGCATGACTCCAAGGCGTGCAACCTGGCCCATGCAGAGAATGATGTAACGTTCTCGGATGGGGAACCCTGGGAGAGCAATGGGGATGGTGGGGAACCAAGAGTTTGATTTTGGCCAGGATATGTCAGAGCTACGTGTCAGACATGTGAGTGGGGGTCTCTAGTGGCAACCTAAATGCAGCTCATGGCTTGGGAGTCCCTGACATACAGAATATAGAAGAGGCACCAGACTAGATAAGATGATCCAGGAAGAGAATATGGACATGGAAGAGAAGAGGGCATTGGGATGTCTGAACACTTAGAAATCCAGGGTAAGGATTTGGGAAGCGATGCTGAGAAGACACAGCCTGAGGCGGGGCTTCAGGTCCCTTCCAGCTCCGGGATTGCAGTCTCTCTAAGCTTCTCCCAAAAGATCCAGGGTGTTTTACATTGGTGTTGTCATAAACTTACAATGTATTGGCAAGATAGTTTAATAAGACACAGCATCACATAATGATTACGAGCGTGGACTCTGTCCCCAGATTACATGGGTTCAAACCTCCACTCTTCCATTGAATTGGCTGTACCTTTGGGCAAGTTAGGACCTTACTGGGCCCTATGCTGATGCCACCAGGTAAAATTCTGAGAGGTAATTAAGATAATATGTAACAAGAAGCTTAGCACAATGTCTGGTATGCACTCAAGCTGTCGTGTATTAGCTACTATTATCAGATGTCATATGGAACATTGGGTCCTGAAGTGGAAATACAATTTGAAATCTAGTTAATAAATAAAGTGCGGGTAACATAGCTGTTAATACGGATTACCCAAGACCTGTGTTATTCTAATATCTCACTAGCGTCATGTCGTCTGTACTCCAGTTGGCCGAGCCCGCACCCTTGCCCTGTAGAAATGTCATCTCTGATGAATCCTCACTGGCGGGGACCGATGAAATACATAGCCAAGCTTGGCACATCTTGTATTTACCCAGTTAAGTGGGCGGCTGCTTTCCTGTGTGTCAAAAAAACAAATATTTGCCTGACGGATCTGTTGTGCCAAGAACATAAAATGCCACTGTCCTACAGGATATTGAAAGCATTCACATGGTTCCACAGCATTCGCGGTGTGATTTGAGAAGCCACAAATCTGTCAGGCAATATATAGGTATGGATTTAAAATAAAGAACGTGCAGTGGGTTACCAACCCCAGAATTCAGATTTCAGCACTTTCTCCCTTCTCGTTTACACAAACAAGATTCACGCCTATTTGTTCCCTGTTGTGCTGGACCTACTTCAGAGACTAAAAACAGACAAAAGTCCATGGCCGCCTAGAGATGATATTCTAGCAAAATCCAAATCCTAGACCTAGATTCTAATCACAAATCACGAGACTGGGCATTCATAAGCTTGTGGTCAACTTGATCGCCTAAGAATTCACTGAATTCATGGTCTTAGGGACTCCCTTCTACCAAGGGAGTAAACTAACTGGTCTTCCATTTTATTCCTCCTGCTGAATACAAGTGAATTTATTCCAGTGCGTTTATAAAGTGCTTTGTATCAATACAGAGAAAAAGCACTGATTGTGCACATTTCCATTATGATTCTTTTTTATGGTGTTTTTCTTTCACTTCAAACTGTACCTGTAGGTGGTTCAAGTTATGGGCTTCCATTTCCCCGTTCCCAGTAAAGTGGAGCTGAGGTCCGGTTTGTCCCCCACCAGGGGCTTGGTCCACCATGCCTCAGCCGGGGCTTAATGAGAATGGAGATTGAGTCACATGGGCCTGAGTTAGAACCTTTGCCCTGCCACGTGGATCTACACAACCTGTGTCTCACAACGCTGTCCTTCCTTCCTCTCCCTCCCTCCTTCCTCCCTCCCTTCCTTCTCCTTCCTTCCTTCCTCCCTTCCTCTCTTCCTCTCTCCCTCTCTCCCCCTCCCTCCCTCCCTATGTCCCTTCCATCTTTCCCTTTCCTTCCTCCCTCTCTCCCTCCCTTCTTCCCTTCCTTCCTTCCTCCCTTTTCCACAAATGTTTATGTGTCCACTACGTACAAGGTTACGTGGTAGGCTCTGGGATCCACTTGCAAATAAGACCCTGCTCTTCACCTGTGAATTAGATACAGCCTAGACCTGAAGGAGTCCACAAATGAGGAAGGTAGACATGTCCACAGACAGTTACAGCCCAATGTGATAAGCATGGCCCTGAGAGCAGTCCCAGTACATACCCGGAGCACGGGCACTTGGGGGCGGGGAGGACCTGATGCAGCCTGGAGGAGAAGGGCTCCACAGAGAGACCCCCATGAACAAGCAGGAGCTGGGCATCATGGTCGCAGGAAATGTATTCCAAAAGCCGAGTCGTGAAAGACGATGGCATGTTTGGGACACTGCAGACAGCTCAGCGTGCCCGGGGCAAACATTTAGAAGTTGGAGGAGAGGGGTCAAGAGATGAATGGGGAAATGTATAACTAGGGCGGGATCACAGAAGACTTTGAAAGGCTTTGAAATCAAAATCTCTTAAAAAAAAAAAATAGAAATTTCTCCAGAACCTTCCAGCTTGAGTACAGCAAGGGGGCAAGTTCAAAAATCTAGGCTTTCTGGATGACCACATGCTTGTCTCAGCCGCAGCCAGCTTATCCCAGTGCCGGCAACTCCCGCCACCTGCAAAAGTCCCTGTGACCTGGTCCCGCCCACCCCCTGCCACTCACTGTGCTGCCCAGGAATCCATTGGGCTGTGGTGGTACTTTTCTTTCTTACCCTTGCACTTGCCCTTGACTAAGGCTGCTGCCACCTGACCGTGCAGTCACCCACCTCAGGAAGGCAGGTATAAAGTAACGGGAGCCATCTCCTCCCCTCCGTTCGTGCATTCCTCACCTCAGAGTCACCCTCCTCCTCACCTCCTCAACCCACATTAGAAACCTCTCAAAGGGCGTTCCACAGCAGTGCTCACGTGCACAGTAAGACTGCCTCCCCCACAGCCTCCCTGGACGTGAGAGTGACTCTGGCCCCTCTCTTTTCTCTCAGGACCCTCCCCCCACGTGTCCTGATCTCTCCGGTTTCCCCACTGAGCTAAGTTAAGAGTTTCAACTTCTGTCTTAGATGTTTCTTCAAAGCTTTGCTAGATATTACAGAGTTGGTTTTATACGAGAAATGAGAGAGGCTCAGGGGCGCCTGGATGGCTCAGTTTTTAAGCACTGACTTCGGCTCAGGGCATGATGTCATGGTTCATGAGTTCAAGCCCCATCTTGGACTCTGGGCTGACAGCTGAGAACCTGGAGCCTGCTTTGGATTCTGGGTCTCCCTCTCTCTCTGCCTCTCCCCTACTTGCTGTGTGTCTCTCTCTCCCCAAAATAAAATTAAACATTAAAAACTTGTCTTAATATTTCAAAACAAACAAAGACTGAAGGAGACCACGTAAACCAAAGGCGGCTTTGTCAGCTGTGAAGCATCGTACAGACAGCTCGGAGGAAAAGTCAAGGCAGTGCTGCAGATTCCAATTAGCATTAAAATCAGAAAGGTCCTCTCTTCTTTTATAGCTGAGAAATTATGTATGCTTCTCCTACAAATTTTGGGTGAATGGCAATATCAACTCCCCCCCCAATCCAAGCCCTCCCCTAGAAGGGCTCAGGAGAGCCCAAGCACTGAGCTCACCCTGTCTTGCTTTGCTGTGTCTTTCTCCAGGTCGGACTCATTTCCAGCTCAGTCTTCGTGATCCTTGGACTGACTGTCCTGGCAGCGGGCTTTCTCGTGCCCCCCAAAATCGAAGCCTTCGGCGAGGCCGATTTTGTGGTGGTTGACACCCACGCCATCCAATTTAACGGAGCTCTTGACGCGTGCAAGCTGGCGGGGGCCGTGCTCTTCTGCCTAGGGGGCACGTCCATGGCCGGGTGCTTGCTGATGTCGGTGTTTGCGAAGAGCTACTCCAAAGAAGAAAAGTTCCTCCAGCAGAAGTTTAAAGAGCGGATCGCAGACATCAGGGCCCACGTCCAGCCCATCACAAGGGCTCCAGGCCCCGGGGAAACCAAGATTCCGGTCACTTTGTCCAGGGTTCAAAATGTGCAGCCTATAGCGGCGACCTGAAGTGCATCCCACCCTGGGGTCCCCTCTCGATTGCTCGGTGTTCACGTGGAGCTGGGGGCAGGCTTGGAGATGATGGGGCTTTGGCCTTGACTTGACCCCTCCGGGTGGGGCTCGGTGGGGGCGTGAGCTCACCTGGGTGAGCTCAGGTGGTGGTGAGGCTATGCGGAGACCTGTGTTTGCACCGAGCTGCTGAAAGGGTGCTTCCGTGTGCCCAGTGGGCGCCCCAGGGAGCTCCCCTCGGCTATCGTGACTCTGTGGTGTCCGTGTTACTGGAAGGCACTGAGCGGGGTAGACCAGATGGCCAGTGGTGACGTGCTCTGTTTTATTTCCTAATATTGGTTTTCCTGATCTTTCCTGTGTGGTGCTGCTTCTGTTCCTGTCTCACTACACGTAAGATATTGTTGTGTGTGTTCACGGAAAAATCGAGCTCCTTGATTTTGACCCAAACATTAGTCTTTTCATGATATCTTAACATGAGGTTACTGAGATTGGATGCGAATGTATTGGAGTTCTCCACCAATCTTTTGTTTGTTTGTGTCTAGTTTTTTTTTATTTTTTCACACTTGGAAAGCTAAAATTGCCAACTTTAGAATCTTGGGGAAGAAGTTAACATTAGGGATATCTATGCAGTGTCCACACGCCAGGGAACGAGATGCTACCACTAAGTAGCAGTGTGACCTTGGGGGGCATTTAACCTCCTCGCCTCAGTTTCCCCATCTGTCTGATGGAGATCCTGGACTATGGTGTCTGAGATTTCCCATTTTGCCATGTGTCCTCATGTGTCTCCAAGGACATGTTTGCGATGTCCCTGTGGCTCTCTCCTCGGTGGCACTATTTCAGATCTGGACTCCCAGAAACGTCTCCGAGTCAGCGGCTACTGTCAGTACCCAGCCCCCCGCAGTTTACATAGTGCTGTCGTGGTTTTTATAAAGACAAAAGTAAGCCATCCTCAAATAAGAAACCTGTGAGTCGGTATTAACTTTTCAAAGGGTTTTCTTTCCCAAATAAGGTGTTTTATGCTCCGGCAAGATGCTCATCTCGTCCCTATGCACTTTTACTGAATCTGCGGATTGAAACCGGACTGAGGAACGTGTGACCGCGGTATTCTCTCAGAATCTGTGCCACCCTCGAGTTCTGTCTCTCTTTCCTCTCTTCCTTCACTGGATAAATAAAATATGTGAACAAGCGGAATCTGGGGTGTACCTGTCGCTCCTTCAGAGTTTCGATCCTGAGGCTGAACAAGCTCAGCTTTCCCCCGACGAAATGGAAGAACGAAGCAAGCGGTTAGTGTTCTTGGGGCACGCTGTCCATTACGCACAGTTCAGCAGGAGACGCAGGGCAAGCTGGCATCCTCAGCAAGGAGCTCCGGCCAGATCGGGGAGACATCCTTCGGTTTCCGCAGGTTCTCACCTTGCTGTGAGACCAGCATTTTCATTTTATTCTTTGGAGCCTTATACAAGCCCTAAGCATCTGTTCAAGGCACCATCATTTGAAGCATCGTTATCAATGATTCTTGGAGGAGGAGACTTGAGTTTTAAAAGCTTCTAGAAAGGAAAATCATGTTAGCAGGGCTTGGGAACCTTCAGGTAGAGGCATGATAGCTGCCATAAAATAGCAGCTCTGTCCCCCCACCCCCACCCCAAAGACCTAAAAGGCACCAGGATACAGAAAGGAGCAGCTCAGTGTGAAAGAGCAGTTCAGCACGCCCCACCTTTCCTGTCCTGCCCCGGCTTTGTGGGAGCAGGTACTTGCGGGGACCCTCACGATGCCCTTGGGAGCGATGGCAGGTATTCTCGGAAAGCAGAGGAAAGAGAAACACACTTTGATCTTCGGAAAGAGCGTAGACTGTATGCACACGTGGGGAGCAGCCCCTGTACAGAGTGGGCGGATGTCAGTGGCACGGCAGCCAGAATGGCCATAGAGCCTTAGTCTGAGGCCCGTGCAGGGAGCCAGCCTTCCCACCCCGGTACTGACATTTCCACAGCCGTGCGTGAGTGCATGGCCGTCACCCGGGAGGGGAGCTGGGTGACCGTGCTCCCTCTATAACCACGGAGACAGGACAGGGTCTGGCCCACGTCTGTGGAGGTGCTCCAAGTCCTAGATGATACGGCCCGCCAGCAAGTGAGCAGGTTCTCCAGGGACGGACCCTGCGGCCTCACGAGGCACCCCATGCGTCTCCACGGTGGCCCTGAGTGGTCAGTAAGCCTACCCTCATTCTTTCCAAAATCTGCCTTTCTAAACCTTCCACACATCGCACCAAATTCTGGAATCCAAAGTTACCTACAAGCCAAACCCCTCTTACAATGGCCCATTAGCCTGGTCCAGGCTACGATGATTATCATTCAACTATTTCCATCTCGTCCCCTCCCAGGTGGTCTTGTGCAGGGAAACACGTCTGTATGTTCTATGGTTCTGTATGTCCCTGCCACCTATGGGGTCCCTACAAGTTTTAGAGTGTGTGTAGGTTAGAGATCCCCTGACATACAGGGTGCACAGCACCCCAAGCTAAAGAACTGATGCCAGGCCTGCACCAGGGCCTCCCGTGATGCGGTCACACCCCGCAGCTCTGCACCCCAGCCACAGGGACACCCAGGTCTCCCATGATGGGATCACACCCCACAGCCCTGCACCCCAGCCACAGGCCAACTGTGCCTTTACTCACTGCATTGATCTTCCCAGCAATAACTATCTGCCCTTACAGTGGCTATTGAACCCATCATGAAAGAATAGCAGTAATAATAAGACCTAATATGTACTGAGTTAAAGCACTATATGTAAGCAATTTATCTATTTCCCACAGAAACCTTGTGAGGTCAGGCTGCAGTCATGTGTCCATTTGACAGGGAAGCAAGCAGGCAAAATCCTTGCCCAAGGACAACCAGGCTCCAAATCTCAGCATCCTGGCTCCAGAGTCTCATGCCCCCCACAGCTGTCCCTCTCCCCGCCCCCACCCCTGGTTCTCTTCCTCAGCACAGCCAGCATTTTGTACAAACACCTTCTATCACACTTCCCTCTCTTTATTACAGCGATTTGTTTACACATTTATCTGTATCTTTCCTTAGAGACTAGACTGTTGGCTGCTTGGGTACTGGGACCATATCTTAATGAGGGTGGATCCTCAAAAGTGAGATGTAAAAGCTATACACTACTATGAGATAGCCCTTTAAAACAACTGTTGCATTTTTACTTAGAGCCAGGCGTCTGCTTGCTCACATTACAGAAAACAAAGAGATGATTGATAGGGACACTAAAGTTCTGTATACCCATCGTGCATGTGTGTGTGTGTGTGTGCGCACGTGCACATATGTGTGTGTGTATAGGGGGAAATCACGGTCTTCTGGATGGGACTAAGACCAGAATGTGGATCTGGGTGTCCCAAAACAAAGCTGTCCTCAACTTAACATTTGGGTTGGGGAGCCCAGTCTAATGGCTAACTTGCCAGCTCCACACCTAACCGCAAAATCGTCCCAAGGAGCCTGACTCGCTGGCACAGAGCAACCAGGCACACTTCTCATTCCTCGGGGAGACTCACAGAAGAGCTAAAATGGCCTAAAAGAGCAGAGTCATTGTCTCCAACAGTTCTAAGCGACCTGGTCCTTGCTCTTCAAACACGAAAGAATAGCCAGAATCATCAGACAGATCAGCACCTTGAAAGAGAATATGCATGGAGAAGAACAGTCTCTGGGAAACATAAGCATTTCAGAAGTCACCGGAGAACTCTAAAAAGAAAATCTAATCAGTCTTCAAGAAGAAATCGCAGCCACAAGACAAAAACAGAATACGGTAAGAAGGAACATCAAATTGTTTTCATTTTTTAAAATTTATTTGATTTTATTATTTTTTATTTATCATTTTATTGTTTCTTTTTATTATTTTAAAATAAAGTTTTAAAGTAATAATTTGCTACATGAATAATTTAAAGCATTTCCCTAAAAGTAAAATACCTCCTTATAAAAAAGAGATAAAAAGTAAAAGACATAGTCAATCAAAGATACAAAGATTATAGGAGAAACAAAAGAGGAAAATATCAATAAAACAATAGATTTCTCATGGCTACAGAATACAGAAATCTTCAGATTGGATGTTTCTGTGGAATAGGCAATGCTGTGAATGGTGAAAGAAAAGAGTCAGACATATTTTTGTGAAAGTTTAGAGCAAAAATGAAAACAGGATCCAGGGAGCTTCCAGAGAGAACAACCGGATATCTACAGAATAATGAACATCATCCCGGGAAGAGAGCAGGGCTGCGATTTTGTGCCCTAGATAGTACAGTTACTTTCAGTCTACAGAAACAGGCATTTACTCTCATCAAGGAGAAAAAATGACAAGCAATAAAAACCCCAAGAAGAAAATTTAAAAATAGGGGGGTCAGGCTGGCTCAGTGGGAGAAACAGGTAACTCTTGATGTTGGAGTTGTGAGTTTGAGCCCCATGTTGGGCTTAGAGCTTTCTTAAAAATAAATTAAATAAATAAATAGAAGGTGGGAGGAAGGAGAAAGAAAAAGAAGGATGGAAAGAAAGGAAGGAAGGAAAAGAAAGAGGAAGGAAGGAAGGGAGGAAGGGAGGAAGGGAGGAAGGGAGGAAGGAAGGAAGGAAGGAAGGAAGGAAGGAAGAGAGAAAGAGAGAGAGAGAAAGAAAGAAAGACTAACTTTGAAAATAAACCACACCAGGAAGCCATGGTCCCAATATTAAGCACGACTCTAAGATCGTGGGGAAGACCTAATAAGAGTCTAAGACCAGGGAAACCACGTGAAGTCTGACCTTCCCACCGGGCACAGTCCACTGCAGGCAGGACAGGAGCACCACATGAAGCCACAGAGACAGCACCGAACCCTGCGCCCCAGGGTTCTGCCAGGACTAACAAAGCCAAAATAGTGCAAACGGGTTGTTTCCCACCTTCGGGATCAAACTGTAGACCAAAGAGTCGCCTACAATACAACTGTGAAACGGACTGTGTATGTGGTGAACCTGGCGATGCAGTAATGAGGTGGAGCTGGAGAGTCTGGGAAAGCAGAAGGGGCAAGATGAGGGCAGATAATGGTTATGGTCCTGACGGCATCATCTGATCCGGTGGTGAACGAAGAGTCCCTGTCAGTGAAGTTCAGGGGAAGAAGAAATGCTCTAAAATCAAAAACATAATAAAAAAAAAAAGAAAAAAAATTTTTAAAAGAGGCATAGTGGCTTGAGTTCATAACTTGCAGCGATAAAGACAGCCCAGTGAAAGAACTAAAAATGAACCATCAGCATTAGAAAGAAGAGAGGGATCAAATGAGACCCAGAGAAGGCGAATGAAAACCTCATGTTTCAATGATAGGAAATCAGTCATTATTGTCTCAATTAAGAAATCAAGAAATCATAAATGGAGATGTGATATTGTGGAAGAATCCAGGAAAGAAGAGCATCAAACAGGAATTATTAAAAGAGATTTCCTCTCAGAGAGGCCTCGGGGAGGAGGCCGGGGCGGGCTGAGGCAGGACTAGTTTCGCCCACACCGTGAAGACCAGGACAGACAGCATTCCTGTCCACGCGTTTTGACAGCCTTTAAGCAAACCACTGCTGTGTTAGAGTTCACCAGAAAGCGTCAGGGGATCCTGTTTAAATAAGGGATCTTGGTAGATTTCAGTTTCTGGGAAGGCCTCCCTGAGGAGGTGATATTTAATCTGTACCTTAAAATATGAGGAGGAGTTGACCAGAATGATCATGACCTAAGGAGCAATTTTGTTCTTTTTTGGGGGGCGGCGCGTGCTGTGTGTGGAGAGGTGGACTTGGGAAGAGAGAGAGAGAGCTCTCGAGCCCAAGACAACAGCACACACTCTGAGAGCCAAGCTGAGTGCAGCACACGGGAAGGCCCGGATCAGGTGCTCCAGCTCAGGCAGCCCATGAGCTTGGGGAGCGCCTCTGGAACAACAGGGCCACCAAGCTGCATGACTCCAACGTGATCAGCGCCCTCTAGAGATGTGCTACAGGCAGACTGGAATTGAGGCTGAGTGCCGGCAGAGGGCAAGGTTTTCTGCAGAAGGCCAAGACAGGGACAGAAGAGAAAGGACAGGTGGGGACAGGAGAGCCCAGAGCAGCCCCGGGCGGGCGAGCAGAGGGAGTAGATCAGAACCAAACCCATGGCTGAGGACAGTGCACGCTCTGCGCCCCAGCTCTCCAGGTCTCCGGAGCATCGCCACCCCCAATCTGGACCAGGGGAGTCGCTCCCTTGTTCAACTTCTCCTGCCTTCTGAGAAACAGAAAAGGTCAGCAAGAAACGAGGGGCGCGTTAGTCCCACATCTTGCTGGGCTAATTTACTATCCGCTCTGGCGGGGAAAAGAAAGGAGACTAATAGAACTGTTGTTTTGCCAGAGAGTCTGGTCAAGACTGCTGCACGGTGAGATGGAACTCAGAAACAGAACGATGCCGAGGACATAATCACACTGGCCAGCACTGGCTGAGCACTTTCTCTGCTGCCCGCCTTATGATAAACACGGCTACGCATTTTTGCATTTAATACGTCCTTGAAGGAATCGTAGGGGTGACTACTCTTATTTCTTCTCTTTTACAGATGAAGAAGTCTAGGCTCAACGAGATGAAGTAATTCTCCCCAAAAACATAAAGCCAGAAAGTGATCAAACTCACATTTACACCCAGGTAGCGTGACTCAAAGACTGCCCTCCCCGGGAACGGATTCTGCTGGAGAGGATGAGAAAGGAGCAACGTGTCACCTCTCTCTGAAATGTCCCAGATTAAACATGTCTTTACCACAGAGCTTTGCACTTTGATGGAGCATAAGAATGTGGGCAGGAGGAGCGCCCGGGTGGCTCAGTCGGTTAAGCATCTAACTCTTGATTTCAGCTTAGGTCATGGTCTTCTCTCTCTCTCCCTCTCTCTCTCCCTCTCTCTCTCCCTCTCTCTCTCTCTCTCTCTCTCTCTCTCTCTCTCTCTCTCTCTGTGTGTGTGTGTGTGTGTGTGTGTCTCTCTCTGTCTCTCTCAAAACAAATATACTTTAAAAAATGTGGGCAGGAAGTATTATGTACATATGTTACCACTACTTAGGAATTCAGTCTAAACGAGTGCAAGGAATAAAGCCAAGACTCCCTCAGAACTCAAGGGCTGGGTTTACAAAAGATCCGTCCCCACTGCTATTTTTGGGTTTTGCCAGAGATCTTTTAAAGGGCAGATCTGCTAATCCTCATGTGCCTTGAAGGTCAATGCCATGTCTGACTCCTATTTCCCCCTGACACCTAACATAGTTTCTAGTTCACAGTAAAAGCTCAGGAAATGCTTGCTAAATCAAGGTATTTTAGTTCAAAAAACTGTAATAATTGTTCTTACCAATGCAATCTCCCAGTGACCTCTATCAGTCCACACGCTACTGGTAAGAATCACCTGCCTTGCATGTTTTGACCTATCCTAACCTATCCAAAAATGCTTTTTCTGGTATTCCTGGAAGGTAGAAGTGCTCCAAAACCCATTGGGTGTGTGTGCGCGTTTTTAACTAAATGAACACAACCCAATCCCTGATTGAGAGAGGCAGCAAAGCCTGGTGGTGGAACACATAGGCTCTGGAGCCACAACCCAGGCATTCAAATCTTAACTCTACCACTTTGCAGACTCGCAGGACCTTGGCCAAGTCATTACAATTCTCTGTGCCTCAGTTTCCTTATCAAGAATTATAACAGTGTGTACCTACTAGGATTGCTGTTGAGGATTCAATATATTAATGTATCCAAAGCACCTGGAGCAATGACTACACAAGCCAGCACTCAATATAAATGCTAATGTCGTCAGCTGGAGCATGGCTCATTTACAACGCACCCAGTGAAGTCTCCAGCACTTGGCATAAGACCCCATGTACCTGTGCGCACTCTTGCCTTCACCCCTACAGCCATCCCTACTGTCAGGTTTGAAGTGATTTGAAACCCGCCAGACAGGGCACTGACCTTTTCAACATCAAGTTTAATTGAGGCTGGTGAGTAGCTAAAGTATAATGCGTCATGTCTTTCCATGTAGTTCAGTAAGAAAGATTTATTAACTCATTAAAATGTCTTGTTCATTATTTTCGGCTACTCAGAATGACTGCTGCTCCAGCCAGCTACTTATCCCAGAAAACACCAAGAATAGAACCTGACTGTGTTGACTTCTGAGACCGACATTTGTGTCATTAGCTCAAGTTGCTCCAACATTAGGACAAAAAGCTTAAACAGGCGTGGTGGTTGATTAAAACTCACCTGCCTCTGGTGCCGTGCAAAAGGCTCTGGACGTGTCGTGATGAGGCCGCATCAGGATGCCCTGCTTCCCCTCGCCACTGAGGGGAGCTGGCAGAGTGGACCGGCCTCTCTACTTCCAACGGGCTGGGTCTCTCTGATGTGCTGACCTTGCTTCCTGGAGACCTACCGCCTGAGCCCACGAACCTTAAGCTAACCTACTCCACTCTCCCTTTGGCCCGTCAGACTGTTTTCATTTCTGAAACATAACCTTTCTGCTTCCCCACATGCCTCGCCCCATCCTTTCAATCGATTTACAAATATCTAGTCTCCTTTTCAAAAGCTCACTGTTTTCAAGAGCAGAAATTCTTCTCAGTACCCAGTTCCCCAAATTTTCTTCTCACCCCCATCCTGCAAAATGCACTAACCTGTAGCTTGCAAGAATAAATCCACATTTATATTTTTGTTCTATATGTACAAGCTCTCTATTCTTTCTAGTTGTTTTTTTTTTTTTCTCTCATTAGATTCAAAGCAGAAGGACATAGTGGTTAATGATGTGAGCTGGGAAGGAGCGAATCCAGACTCTTCCATTTTCAAGCTGTGTGACTTTGAGTAAATTATTGACTTTGTGTCTCAAAGACCTCATCAATATAATGGAAGTAATAACAGTACCTTCCTCATATGGCTGTTGTTAGGACTACATTTTTTAAAAGCCAACTAAGGCTCCTAGAAGAATGTCTATTGATAATTAAGTATCAAATTAATACTGATATTTTGTTCATACAGTTCTTCATTATTTTTGTTGTTACAAGGTGCTAATGGGCTGAAGCCCAATCACCTCTAGTGCCAAGCAGAGATCGATATTTAATAAATTTCTTTTGATAATGGGCTATTGATGAGAATAAGAATGAGAAGGGAATAAGGTCTAGGTTTTTAATAAATTAAAGTAGGCAAGAGTGATTCCCTAGCAACCAGATTTCTGAATGCATTTCCACCATCATGTCACACTTCCCATTTATTATGACAATTTCCTGCTTTCAAACATTGAACACTAAACAGGAAATTAGTTTGAGGATGATGGGCTCCATCCAGACAGGAAAGCATTATCTGCATCACATAACCAGAGACTCTTGCCAGGAAATTTCCTTCAGAAAATGGATATGACGAACATGGACATTGAAAAAATCTGACCAGACTTAAAAAGTTCACTCCCAGAAATGAAGGGCAAGTTGTACTTCTCACCTGGATAGCCCAAACCATCATCACAATTTTGTTTTATTTTCTAACTGGAGACTGCCTTCCAGAAATGCACAGAAGGACCAGACATCACAGTTGGAAAATGGGTGGTTCTCCCTGTATGTCTGAGGGTCACATACATGGACAGGAGCACAGAGACTGGAAGGAGCCCCATCAACATTTCTTAGTGATGAAGATGATAATTTTTAAATGTTTTAATGTTTGACAGAGAGAGACAGTGCGAGCATGAGCAGGGGAGGGGCAGAGAGAAAGGGGGACACAGAACTCGAAGCAGGCTCCAGGCTCTGAGCTGTCAGCACAGAGCCTGACACAGGGCTCAAACTCACCAACCACAAGATCATGACCTGAGCCGAAGTTGGACACTTAACCAACTGAGCCACCTAGGTGCCCCTAGGATTTTATATTATATATAATATTATGTTATCTGCAAATAGTGACAATTTTACTACTTTCTCTCTGATATGGATACCTCTTTTTTCTTGCTTAATTGCTCTGGCTAGGACTTCTAGTACTTTGTTGAATAGTAGCAGCAAATAAATACCCTTGTGTCACTGCTGATCTTAGAGGAAAAACTTTCAGCTTTTCACTGTTATGATGTTAGCTTTGGGCCTCTCATACATGCTCTTTTTATATTGAAGTGCATTCCTTCTATACTTAATTTGCTCACGTTTTTATCATGAAAGGATGTTGAATTTTGTCAAAGGCTTTTTGTGTATCTTTTGACATTGATCATGTGCTTTATATCCTTTGTCCTGTTAATGTGTGTCGTGTTTATCGACAGATATTGGACTAACCTTGCAGCACAAGGCTGAGCCCTACTTGCTCAGGGTGGGTGATCCTTCTAATACACTGTTTAATTCAGTTTGCCAATATTTTGTTGAGGATTTTTGCATATATGTTCACCAAAAATTATTGGTCTATAGTTTTCTTTTCTTGTACTTTCTTATTTTACTGTTGTATGAAAGTAACGCTAGCCTCATAAAATGAGTTTGGGAGTGCTTCCTCTTTTATTTTTTGGAGGAGTTTGAAAAGGATTAGCATTAATTCTTCCTTAAATATTTGGTAGAATTCACTACTGAAGCCATCTGGTCCTGAGTTTTTCTTTACTTGGAGAGTTTTGATTACTGCTTTAACCTCCTTACTCATTATTGATCTATTCAAATTTTCTGTTTCTCCATAATTCAGCCTCGACAGATTATATGTGTCTAGGATTATATCTGTTTCTTCTTGGTAACCCAGTTTGTTGATGTGTAATTGTTCAGAGTAGTCTATTGTGATCCTTTGCGCTTCTGTGATACCATTTATAATGTCTCCACTTTCACCACCTTATTTGAGCTTTTTTTCTTAATTTGTTTTGGGTTTGGTCTTCAGCTCTATCTGTCACTGAACAGAGGAGGAAAGCGTTCTTTGAGTGCCAGGGAGGCCCTCGGAATTTCACACTCTACTTTAAATTGATGATTAATAGACATCAACCTGTCATTTTCTTTCTTGAATGTTTAAAGAGCACTTTGCAAGAGCAGCCTAATTCCAACAGTCCTCCTTAGCATAACCACTTCCCTCATGCACCTCTCAAATCCCAGAGACACTGCACCACTGAGGGCACCCCGTCCAGCTATGTGCTGTCCAAGTTCACCAAGGATGATGAAGTACAACAGAGGCTATCAAAGCTCCACCTACACCCAGTGATGAGATGCCCATTGCTGTCTGGTTAGTGAATTCTCCACCTCCAAATTCCACCCGAAAAATCTTATTTCCAACACCCATGCTCTTCTGGTACCGTGTCTTAGGTTGCTTCCTCTAGAGGCAGAGCCAGAGACAAGGATTGGTGGAGGGAAGGAGGGGAAGGGGGGTGGGGAGAAGAGTTAGAGAAACAGGGGAGGGCAGATGGGGAAAATAAAGCAAGAATGTGGCCTGCTTCTAAGAAGCCTGGTCACACAGGGAGGTCTATGGCCCAAACTGCACCATCAAGCTGGTGTCATCTTGAGACAACGCCATTGACATTATTTGCTCCCACATCAGTCCATCACTGGCTGCCACCACTGTGAGAGTGGACCTCCCAAGGCAAGACAGCTTCTGTGACCTTCTTGAGAGAAAGTCAGCACTCAGGGCATTTGGTGGATGGGTGCACTGGCCGGGTAAAATGGGAGCTGGGTGGGCACCAAGAACTTCCCTGCCTACACCCTGACCCTGAGTCAGTGAAGAAATAGAGAAACTTGCAAATACTATTTAGAGCCAAACGGCAATAAAAAATAACCTATATTGGAACCTGAAGCTATAGCTAATATGCCACAGATTTGGTAAATGGACAGCCTCAAAAATATATGTTAGAAATGAATAAAGCCAAAATGTAATTAGCAAGGAGTTCTAGAAAACAGAGGAAAGGTACTAGTAGTGATAAGAATAATAGAAAAAGAGTACAGAGAGCCAGAATATTGGGAATTTTTAAGAAAATATTAAGGGGCATATAGGAGGCTCAGTTGGTTAAGCGGCCAACTCCGGCTCAGGTCATGATCTCAGTTTGTGAGTTCAAGCCCCGTGTCAGGCTCTGTGCTGACAGCTCAGAGCCTGGAGCCTGCTTCAGATTCTGTGTCTTGCACAGATGTATTGCACAATGTCTTTATTATTATATTAATAATAATATTTATTATATTATAATTATAATATATAGCATTAAATTTTTTAAAACTTAAAAATTTTTTAAAACAAAAAATATTAATGAAAACAACTATCTGGCATACTGAACAAGAAAGAAAAAAGTAAATATAAACATTACTAGAAATGAAAAAACAGAGAACACAATTACATACATTAGGACAAGAGTTTTTAAATGTTTGGGGTGGCTAGGTGGCTCTGTAGGTTGAGAGACCTACTCTTTTTTTTTTTTTTTAACGTTTATTTATTTTTGAGAGACAGAGAGACAGAGTGTGAGCAGGGGAGGGGCAGAGGGAGAGGGAGACACAGAATCTGAAGCAGGCTCCAGGCTCTGAGCTGGGAGTCAGCACAGAGCCCGACGTGGGGCTTGAACCCATGAACCGTGAGATCATGACCTGAGCCGAAGTTGCCCGCTTATCCAACTGAGCCACCCAGGTGCCCCAAGAGACCTACTCTTGATTTTGGCTCCGGTCATGATCCAGGTTGTGAGACCCAGCCCCACATCGGGCTCTGGTGCTGACAGTGCAAAGCCAGCTTAGGATTCTCTCTCTCCCTCTTTCTCTGCCCCTCCCCTACTCTCTCTCTTTCTCTCTCTAAAAATAAATTAATTAATTAAAATGTTTTTAAAAATAAGAAAATGTTTTCAAAGAAAACCATTAAGTAGCTTTGACACACAAACTTGAAAACACAAAGGAAATGAACAATTTTCTAGATAAATATAAATTGTCAATTTGATTAAATAAACAGAAACCATGTAACCATTAAAGAAATTAAATTTAAAAAATACTTCAAACATATACATACACAATGCCATTATACATGTAACCATTAAAGAAATTAAATTTAAAAAAAAAACTACTTCAAACGTATACACACACAATACCAGGCCACAGCAGTTTTATAAGCAATCAGGCCCTTAAGAAAGAGAGGAACCATACCTGTAAACTTTTTGGTGATCAGTAAAGCAGGGAAACCTTTCCTTATTTTATGAAAGAAGTATAACCTTGAGAGGAAAATCAGAAAGAGGTCATATGAGACTCGATCGAAATAGATCAATTCCTCTTACAAACACAGATATAAAAATCCTAAATACTAGCAAATCAGGTCCAGCAACATACAAAAATGCATGTACATATTACCGCTTACTGTTTTTCCTAAGTATGTAGTAATAGTTTAACATTAGAGGAAAAAATAACGTAATTGACAACATAAAAACACTGAAATGGGGGCGCCTGGGTGGCTCAGTCAGTTGAGCGTCCGACTTCAGCTCAGGTCACGATCTCATGGTTCACGGGTTCGATCTAGCCCCACGTCAGGCTCTGTGCTGACATCTCAGAGCCTGGAGCCTGCTTAAGATTCTGTGTCTCCCTCTCTCTCTGCCCCTCCCCTGCTTGCGCTGTCTCTCTCTATCTCACAAAAGTAAAAAATAAAAATAAAAAAACTGAAGGGAAAAAAAATGAAAATCCTAATAGATGCAGAATTTTATAAAACTCATTCAGAGCTTGCAAATCTAACTACCTCTTCGAAAGCACAAGTGAAAGAGAAATTTAACTTGACCAAAGGTATCTACCAAAAACATAAGCACACATTACATTTAATTTTGAATACTGGAAGCATTCCCTAAATATCCGGGAAAGACAAAAATATCCACTATTGCCCCTTCCATTCGAGATGTGCTGGACGTTCTAGCTAGTTTAATAAGGATTAGAAATAAACCAAAAAAAGACTTTTAGGATTAGAACAGAAAAAAAAAAGTGTTACTTTTGCAGACAGAACGACAGCCTTCACTAAAAATCCTACAGAGGGACACCTGGGTGGCTCAGTCTGTTAAGCCTCTGACTCTTGATTCCTCCTCTCAGGTTAAGATCTCGCAGTTCAGGGAGTTCCAGCATCGGGCTCTGTGTTGAACAGTGCAGAGCCTGCTTGGAATTCTCAGGCTCCCTCTCCCTCTCAAAAATAAATAAATAAACTTTAAAAAATAATCCCACAGAGGGGCGCCTGGGTGGCTGAGTTGGTTGAGCATCTGACTCTTGATTTCAGCTCAGGTCATTGAGCTCCATGCTGAGCATGGAGCCAGCTTAATATTCTTCCTCTGCCCCTCCTCTGCTCACGCTCTCTCTCCCTCTCTCAAAATAATCCTACAGAAACTTATAATCCTACAGACACTTTTAATAAGGGAGTTCAGCAAAGTGCTAAATATAAAAGCAATTTACAGAAATCAGGGACATCCTCAATATACTGAATAAATCATCAGAAAACATACTTTTTAAAAATTATTCAATTCACCATAGCCACAGGATGATAAAATATCTGGGATTAAATATATTAAAAGATAGTCAAGACTTTTACAATAAAAATTATGCAAATTTTTGGAAATACTTTTTTGAAGACCTGAATACATGTAAGTTTCAAATTTATAAAGAGGATATCTCAACATTATAAAGACCTGTGCAGTTTTAACCAAAATCTTTTCACAGATCCTGACAAGTTTAGCCTGTGTGGAACAGTAAAGAGCCAAGATGGTTTTGAATGGAGTAGGGAGTTCATACAACCAAACATCCCTTCTTATTATAAAGCTGTAGTAATTTGAAAGTGCAATTTCGGCCCAAGGAGGCCATTCTACCAAACAGAATGGAGGCAGACAGGAGGTTAGGTGATGTATGGACAAACCCTCCCCTTTAGACCATTTGTTGTGACCAGGCTTCTTTCATCTATGAATAAAAGAGCTTAACATACTATCACAAGGAGAGCTGGGTGCCTCCAAAGCTTAGGTCATTCCTGTCCCAAGAGCTCCTATCTACAAGTTTTAGGAAAGGAGAGGAATCAAGCAGGGACTATAACATCCCTTTCTACATAGCACATTGTCCTGACTATCTTTGCATGTTTGTTCTAATTTTTTTTTTAGAGAGAAACCCTGACTTTCAATACCTCAGGTAAGATGGGTCTTCCATTGTATGTCACTATTGTTAACATCCTGGAATATCAACAAAAATAACAGTCACCACATGGATGGAGAAGCAGTGTGGATTCTAGCAGAGGAGCTGGACCCTGGGCAAGTCTCCTTGGACCCATTCTTCCACTGAGACATCCTCTAATCCTCTTCTAAGTAGGGGGCTCTTTAGCCGGAAACTAGAAAACCACTGTGGATAATGTGGGGTGCAAAATTAACATTACCCTGAGTATAAAATAAAATGAATTTGTTGAAAAAAAAAAAAAAAGATAGTTCTAACTAGTATCTTCTGTATATTCACCAGTTTAAAAAAAAAAAATCCTATTACACGATTCAGGAGCCAGCAAGAAGGGATTTGCGCTCATCTGCTCAGCTGCTATAAGAAGACACCTCAGACTGGGTGGCTTAAATAGCAGGGATTTATTTTCTTACCATTCTGGAGGGAGAAGTCCATGATCAAGGTGCTGGCGGGTTTGGCTTCCGGAGAGACTGTGCTTTCTCCTGACTTGTAGATGACTGCCTTCTCGCTGTGTCCTCACACGGCTTTTCCTCTGTGTGTGCGCGCAGAGAGGGGAACTCAGGAGTCTCCTCCTCTCCTTAGAAGGACCCCAGTCCTATAGGATGAGGCCCCACCGTATGACCTCATCTCCAAGAAGACCCTATCTCCAAATACAGTCACATTGGGGGTTGGAGATTTCAACATACAAATTTGGGGATGACATAATCCAGTCCGTAATAGGATTCTCCTCTTATCTGGAGCCAAGAATTTCCCTAAAACACATGGGAACTTGATTTAGTTCCCGCTACAAATTGATGGGGGAAAAGACAGCATGGTCAATAAATGGTGCTAATGGGGATTGTAAAGTAGAGCACAGGGAATATAGTCAATATTATTGTAATAATTTTGTGTGACAACAGAGCCAACCACATGTATTGTGGTGGACATTTTGTAATGTATACGAATGTCAAATCACTATGCTGTACCCTTGAAACTAATATATTACTGTAGGTTAAGTATACTTTAATTGAAAAACAAAAGACAATTATAAAAAACAATGGTGTTTGCATGGTGATATTGGCTTTGTGATCAAAAGCATTTATTGAGCTGCAATAGAGATCAGCAGCCTTCTAGCCCCTTATCATGTACTGGCTGACCTTAACCTGGTCCAATGACCCCTGGACCTCAGTGGCACCTGTCTTCCTATACAATAAAGATTTTATTTCTGTGAAAAAATATTTTTAATAAAAATATGAAAATAGAAGCATCTTGACCAAAGCAAAATAATAGTAATAATAATTAATGTTGCTAAGACAGTTATCTATATGAAAAAAATTAAATTAAATCCCTAACTCCAAAGCACACAAAATACATTCCTTATAGATAAAATCCTAAATGCAAAAAGCAAAACTTAAAAAATATTAGCGAATATAACTGACATCAGGGTTCCGATTTCTTAAATAAAGCACAAAAAAACACCCATAAACGATTAAAGAAAAAGATTAATATATTTGACTAATATTAAAAACTTCTCTAGACTGGTATAATTTTTAGAAAACCAAAAGAGACAAACTAAAAGCTGGCATGTGTGTGTGTGTATGTGTGTGTGTGCATGTGTATGTATCTATGTATGTGTGTGTGTGTGTGTGCGTATATATATATGAAGCATACAAACCATCTAAGGTTATAAATAATATATAAAAAGCCCTTCAAAGTAATAACAAAAAGTCTAAACCTCATAGAAAAAGTGAGTCAGTGAAGAATAGCCCTCAAAGCCAATAAACAAGGTCAAGAAAATGCCTATTAATGCACAGTGAACTAACATTTTCAAGCATCGGATTAACAAACAAAGGAGAAAGGAACTTAATGGCTGATCTGACAGAAAATGGCAATAATTTACAATGATCCCAGATTTCTAGTTAGATGGTGACCAACGTCATTTACCAGGATGGACAATATAGGAATAGAAATATATGGATTCCATACACTCCTCATGATAAGCACTGGGTGATGTATGGAGGTGTCAAATCACTATATTGTGCACCTGAAACTAATATAACACTGAATGTTAACTATACTGGAATTAAAAAGAAAAACTTAATAAAAAAAAAAAAAGAAATATATTAGTTCCACTCCTCTGGCCTGCTGCCCACTCACAGAAGCAATAAAAAATTTTAAAATATATATATTTTTTTCAATAAAATGAAACATTTGGGTTTGAGGCAATCATGGGATATCTGCCTGAGTGCTGTTTGCCCGGGTCTAGATCTCCCCTGCAGAAGGTGCCTGGCCTGGGGACACAGATTCAGGAGTCAACGTACATAGGTAGCTGTTAAGATCATGACTGTGTGTGAGGTTGCTCAGGGAAATGCCAAGGATTCAAAGATGAGAAAGACCCACAGGTAATATCATCCTCAAAGGGGAGAAACTAAGAGCCTGTCCCCTACAGTCAGGAACAAGGCTAGGATGTCACCCTCACCATTACTATTTAACCCAGTACTGGAAGTCTTAGCCTCAGCAATCAGACAACAAAAAGAAATAAAAGGCATACAAATCAGCAAGAAAGAAGTCAAACTTTCACTATTTGAAGATAACATGACACTCCATGTAGAAAATTTGAAAGACTGCACCAAAAAATTACTAGAACTAATATATGAATTCAGCAAAATCTCAGAATACAAAATCAATGTGCAGAAAACTGTTGCATTTCCCTATACCAATAATGAAGCAGCAGAAAAAGAAATCAAGGAGTCTATCCCATTTATAATTACACCGAAACAGTAAGATACCTAGGAATAAACCTAACTAAATAGGTAAAAGATCTGTACTTTGAAAACTATAGAAGACTTAATGATAGATATTGAAGAAGACACAAAGAAATGGAAAACATTCCATGCTCATACAATGGAAGAACAAACATTGTTAAAATGTTGACACTACCCAAAGCAATCTACACATTTAATGCAATCTCTATCAAAATACCACTAGCATTCTTCACAGAGCTAGATCAAACAATCCTAAAATTTGTATGGAACCAGAAAAGACCTGGGATAGCCAAAGCAATCCTGAAAAAGAAAAAGAAAACTGGAGGCATCATGATTCCAGATTTTAAACTATAATACAAAGCTGTAGTCATCAAGACAGTATGGTACTGGCACAAAAACAAACACGTAGATCAATAGAACAGAATAGAAAACCCAGAAATGGACCCAAAGCTATATGGTCAACTCATCTCCTACAAAGCAGGACAGAATATCCAATGGAAAAAAGACAGTCTCTTCCTCAAATGGTGTTGGGAAAATTGGGCAGCGACATGCAGAAAAATGAAA
The DNA here is from genome assembly GCA_004023785.1 of Mungos mungo. Classification (NCBI taxonomy): domain Eukaryota; kingdom Metazoa; phylum Chordata; class Mammalia; order Carnivora; family Herpestidae; genus Mungos; species Mungos mungo. Next base: position 95,553 of record PISW01002369.1, read on the forward strand.
CCAGACCATTTTCTTACACCGTACACAATAATAAACTGAAAATGAATGAAAGATCTAAATGTGAGATGGGAAACTGTCAAACTCCTAGAGAAGAACACAGGCAGCCTCTCTGACCTTGGCCAGAGCAACTTCTTACTAGACAAGTTGCTGAAGGGAAGATAAAAAAAAGCAAACATGAACTATTGGGACTTCATCAAGATAAAAAAAGCTTTTGCATAATGAAGGAAACAATCAACAAAACTAAAAGGCAGCCTAAGGAATGGGAGAAGATATTTGCAAACAATCTATCTGATAAAGGGTTAGTATCCAAAGCCAATAAAGAACTTACCAAACTCTACACGCAAAAAAACATAACCCAGTTAAGAAATGGGCAGAATATATGAATAGACTCTATTCCAAAGAAGACATCCAGATGGCTAACAGACACATGAGAAGATCCTCAACATCATTCATCAGTATGGAAATACAAGTCAAAACCATAATGAGATACTTCACACCTGTCAAAATGGCTAAAATTAACAACACAAGAAACAACACGTGTTGATGAGGATGTAGAGAAAGGGGAACCCTCTTGCACTGCTGGTGGGGATTTAAACTGGTACAGCCACTCTGAAGAACAGTATGGGGGCTTCTCAAAAAACTAAAAATAGAACTACCCTATGATCCAGCATTTTCACTATTAGGTATTCACCCAAAGGACACAGAGATACAGATTCAAAGGGGTACATGCACCTTGATGTTTACAGCAGCATTATCAACAATAGTCAAACTACAGAGTGAGCCCAAATGTCCATCTACTGATGAATGAATAAAGAAGATGTGGTACACACACACACACATAGACACACAATGGAATATTAGCCATCAAAAAATTGAAATCTTGCCATTTGCAACAATATGAATGAAGCTAGAATATATTAATTATACTAAGTGAAATAAGTCAACCAAAGAATGATAAATATCATAACATCATATGATTTCACTGCTATGTAGTATTTAAGAGACAAAACAGATGAACATATGGGAAGGGGGCACGTGGGAGAGAGAAGAAAGGGAAACAAACTATAGAAAACAAACTGAGGGTTGATGGAGGGAGGGAGGTGGGGGATGGGCTAGATGGGTGATGGGTACTAAGAAGGGCACCTATTGTGATGAACGCTGGCTACTGTATGTGATGATTGGTTCCTACTTCTGAAACCAATATTGCACTGGACGTTCATTAACTAAAATATAAATAATACTTTTTAAAATACGAAAGAGAAAAAAAATAGGAAGAGAAGCCAATAAATTAGCAGCCAGACTCAGGGGAAAACAGCAATAATTCTCATGCTCTCTGTATCCACAAAGAACAAATACAGTGAAACCAAGGGTGTTGCCTCACCGAGTTTTAAACTTAATGTGTATTTTTTTTTTGCATTTTAAGATCTTGTTTGTGATGATTAAACCAAAAGTAAATGGAAAGACAAGTGCAGAACATCCCCGCCATCATCTGCCTCTTAGATGGAAGGCTGAGTTTGTGAGGGCATTTGAGAAGCCTGCATAATCACTGAATAGATTAAGGTCCCATTAGGGGGAGGGAAAAACACTTAAAAACCTGCAGAAAAGCTGAATGTTTATTTTCATAAGTAAGAGTCTCATAACCAGAGCACACTCATCCGTTTACAATACCTTACAGAAATCACAGCCATTGTTGGGTGTGAGAGGTTCCCAAAGAGAGCTGACTTTGGCACTCCAGATGCCTTCTGTGTTGGCGAGGTTTGCTTTTTCACTCGTGTGGAATAACAAAGATAGTGCGTCAACGGCACAAAAGACATTAACGTGTTCTCCTTGGCTGGGGGGCCCCGGTCCACCTATTTTGTTATTACACATCAAGAAGGCAGAAAGCAGAATGCTTGTGCTTACCTGCCTTTGTTTCTCAAACACGAAGGGGAAAACACAAAACTACTTTAATTCATTAGAATGAAGGAAGGCAGCGACTCACCCACAAACTGAAGCAGAATTTTAGCTGATCACTCTGTAAAATTTTAGGTTTAAAAAAATTGTAAAAAAAATTGTAAGTTTATTCCCATAGCTATATCTACACAAAATATGTGTAATTTGTGCAACTTGTTCTGGTTTTAAAGATATCTTTATTTATCATAACAAAAACTCTGGACCTGTGTTTTCCTAAGACTATTTCATAAAAGAAAAAACAATGACTTATTTTTTAATATACTGGAAAATTCTATCAACCCAACATGTACATGAAGATGTAAAAAAATTTTTCTTACATAATAAAGCTTAATATCCATGCAAAATAGAAACAGAAGTATCATTTGTTGTTGAGTTTCCACATAGTTTAAAAAAAATTCTACTGCATTTGTGGAAAATGTCATGCAGAGAATTGATACATGAAATATTAGCAACACAACATCATAAACAAACAATAAATTGCCCAGACACATTTGGGTTATATAAAACAGAGATCTATTTACTCAAAAGATACAGTAAACTTTTTTTTATCTCAGAGTGAGCACTAATATAGAAGTAAACAAAAAAACAACAAAAAACTCGTAATTCTATCAAAGCCCAAATAATTTTCCTTACAAAGAGAAGTTCTAAACATAAATCACATAAACATGACAAGCTCAAGTTAACCTTTACTCACATCAGTAATCACCCATTATCACTGTATATAGTAAAGATTTAAGGCACAAAAAAGCAGCAAAGCAAAATGCAGGCTAAGTTTTCTCCAAATTCTTCTTTTTTTCTTTTTTCTTTTTAATTTATAGTTTGTCAAGTTGGTTTCCATATAACACCCGGTGCTCTCCAAAGTCTTCTGAAATTGACTCCCTCTTCCCACTTGCCATGACAAAGCCATGGAGGGGCCGTAAGTCACTCTACTAAACTGTGTGCTCTGAGCTGATAAAACTACATAGAATTCATTTGGTCCCATTCAGAGATCGAAGGTACATCTGCTGTTGGCTCACGTCAACAGAGCTCCATCACTTACCGCCTGACTTTATAAATGCTTTAAGGTTATCCAGACATTCAAAAATTCTTTCCTAACTCCCATTTTACAGGATGTTCTGCCTCTTCAGAAACAGCATTTCCTTCTTCATCCACACATGGGGGCGCACTCTCATTCTCTACCCAAGTCACGTAGGCTTCATGCTAGGAAACACAAGTCTAATGTGGGAAGAGCAAAAATCACACCCTTTCCCATGCCACGGTAATTTCTGAAAAGCAAAAATCTTAAGAGGATTTACAAAACTGATATTTAATAACAAAGACCTTATATGCTCATCGCTTTAGAAAAAAACAGACTAACCTTAACCAAAAAAAAAAAAAAAAAAAAGGCTAAGAGAAAGTGGTGCCATTCCAGGACATTCCAGTCACCCACAGAGGCTACAAAGCCTGAGCACTGACCTAGAACACTACAGATAGAGTGGCGAAGTAGTCAGTCAGCCTTTAATTCTATTCATAGTGAACCTGGCTACTTGGTACCAAAGATAGTCCTCTATGCAGTCACGTAAGTCATATACACACATTCACAAACAGTGGCAACCTTTGGACAGAGCCTTTGTTAGTATGAAATATTCTGCACCTAAAGCATATGGTACTTGAGGCTCGTAACAAAGAACTAAGAAACCGTACTCTCTAGTTACTCCGGGAAAACAAGATTATCCATCTACCTATGTATCTATCTGTCCGTCCATCCAGCCAGCCAGCCAGCCATCATCTATCTTTCTATCATCTCTTTCTATGTATTATCTATCTATTCATCAATCCAACTATCAGCTATCATCTATCTTCCTATGCATTATCTATATCTATCTGTCTATCTATCTATCTATCATCCATCTGCAATAACCTCTTCCTAGAATAAATTTTTCATTACAATTCTGGTAGCTTTCTTACTTTGAAAATTTTAAATCTCTTAAAGCCTTCAGGAAACAAGTTTTAAAGCACCATGAATATATCATTTCTTAGCATTTCCTCTCCACGTGTTTTTACACATTGCTTCTCAAAAGAGCCTTATTCTATTAATAATGCTGTGCCTGAGGAGGCCTTTCAAGACTGTAAAGTGTGCGAGTGCATCTGTATAAGTATTTGATATGTATATGTGAATATCTATATATATTCTATTTCTGTTCAGATTGGCAACAGTTCAGATGTGATGCTTTCTCTTTAGTAACTTAACCTGCCTTTAAAAACATTGCTTTTGATACTTGTTGAGCAAAAACAAAAGGGCAGAGCTAATTCTTAGGAGAGTCAGTTAATAACATAAGAAAAGGCTTCCTGATGTTCTGTGGCAATTTTGAATACACGGATGTTTCCTAGGCGAGAGAACTTTTTCCTTTGTGGATCAGGCAGGCCGCTTAATGAAATGCTCAAGGATGTTGGGGTAGGAGTTACGAGCCGGTGTGAGGACAAGTTGGTGTGTGAGTTACGAGCTGAAATTACATGAATAATTTTGCATTAGAGTGGCTTCACAGTCGTAAGCCCACAGAGAGATCTCATGGACTCCGAGCCACGTACATGGAGGACAGGTCTGTCCTTACGACCACAGAAGGAGCCAACAGCCTCAGAATAAAACAGGAGGCGTGAGAGCATCGTGCTCTTCCTGGGAGCCCGGCATTCGGATACTCTCCCAAAACACACGTAGGGAAAAATGTCTTAGTACGTGAAAAGTTATTCTACAGCTATGGAGAAGAATAATGAGAAAAGGGTTACCGTATGGCCAGAGTATCATGTTGTATAACTAGAAATCGATGCTCAGTAGCTGTTTAACAGAAAGTGCCGCCAGATGAAATTTCCTTAGCGTGGAAATGACGTTAGCTGCAATCTGTATTTGCTCTGCGAAACTCTAGTGTTCCAATTCAACTAAGAAACTAGCTGTTTACAGACGTCTTAAAACCCAATTAAGTTCGAGAAAAGGGTTCCATAAGACTAAAACTATGGAGTCTGTGCACACAGCCTCACGAAGAACTGGTATCACAAAGCATTCCCTGGGAATCACCTCAGAGCTCAGGGGGTTTTCCACCGCATCCGCTCGCCTAACCGAGCGTCTTCTGCTCACCCACAGACGTGATCCCCAAAGCTGTCCATGAGTCCAGCTTACTAACTGGTGACACGGAGGCCACCATTCCCACGGAGAAAATGTCCGCGTGTGGGAGACGAATCAGCTTTTGTCACGTGTGTTGACCTCATCTCCAAAATGACATCCATATTTTCCATTCTGTGAATGGTGTCTTCCCTGATCTGACGCTACTTTATTTTTTTGTAATATACGTTTGCAGAGTATCTTAAAGTGATGAGTTGTGGTTCCTCCCCTCAACTTCGGTCACAATGACAGCCTGTCACCAGGTGGCAACATATGCACACCCAAGACCAGAATTCTAACCCAACTGTTCAACTTCTTTTGCCGCCATGATTATGGCCTATCACCCCTTCAGGGGCTTGTATACTTTGTTCTTCACGTAAGACAACGTTGTGCTTCCCGGAGATGCCTCTTAAAAACTCCCTGAAAACCTAAGCTTTATAGTCTAATGAAGAAAAGAACATGAGGGGAAAAAAAACAAATGTTTCTACTAAAGAAGGAAGAAAAAAAGAAAAGAAAAGTGAAAGGATCACCTTGATAACAGGTATAACTTCCTATATTTAATGCCTGATTTCTAGAAACCATTTAAAATCATTAACCCCAGGCCTAGGAGGACCAGGGGGGTTTAACATTAAAAAACCAGCTTGACTATTTCCCTCGCAACACAAGACTCTTGCTTGTGGTCTGTAGTGCTTTATATGGTCCCACTTGAAAAAAATAAGCCTACTAGTAAAAAGTGCCACCTAGATTTTATACCAGAAATGCAGACCCCCATTTACAATTCACCTTCCCAGATTAATATACCTTTATATCACTCTCTTTTCAATACTGTTACGTTATAGTATCCGCTTATGCTTCCTATTTATAGAAAATATTAAAATAGCTTCTAGGAAAAATACACTAGATTCCTATAGTATTATTAAGTGCTTGATACAACTATTTTTATTCCAAATGATCGGTTAGGAAACCTAGAGAGGAAGAAAATCTTCTAAACTTAAGATTAATAATGAATTCTATGAAAGCACTACAAGTTTTCATTTCAAACTTAGAACATCTACATAATTAACAAAAATAGTCTTTCATATGAGAAAAATATATTATTTCTATATTTAAGGAAGATCTGCACCATCTCCTAAAAATTCAAAAAACTAATACAATTACATTTCTCCCCATATATACCTAACAAGGTCATTGTGAGTTGATTTAATTAGCTCACAAAATTCTAATCAGGAATTATTGGTTTTGCGATGACAATTTAAACATTTTTCAACAATTTCGAACATGTGGCTTCTAATTATATAGGGAGGAATCGGCTTGAAAATCTAAATATGACTGGCCAATAAAATAGACATTTGCTAATATCCCTAGGGACAAAAGTATAACAAGGCTAATCCTAATAGAAATAGAAATCCTAGTCCAAAAAGCAAGTCAGAGCAAGCAGTGACAAACTCCCCATAGAGCCTGCTCTTTTTTTTTTTTTTTTTTTCCTATTATGCTTTCTTGGGATTTTTTGTTTGTTTGGCTTTGGGGGGGGTTATTTTTGCTTTTGGGGGGGGTTGTTTTATTTTGTTTCTTAAAAAAAAAAACTATCTGGAGAGAATTTAATCTTTGGACTAGCCAATATTGAGAATTCTAACATAACCAGGATTTTTAAACCATCCAACCAGGCTTGGTGACATAACTGGGTTATAGCCTTTTGAATTCATGTAAAATGGGATCTGAGATAGGCAGGAAGAAAGAAAGGAATGTCAACAAGTCCCAGGAACATTTCTATCTACTGCCGTGTCTGAAACTACGCAACAATTTGATTCTTCCAGAGTTTATTGCTTCTAAAGAAAATAGTACATGCTATCCTATTATCATTTCTTTAAAATGCTATGCCTTCCTGGATAAGTGCTTTAGAATAAGCTCCCATCTAATAACTTCACTTCTAAATTTGTAGAAAGTATACAATAGGTGTGGTCCTATTCTGTTGCGCCGCTTACAGAGATAAGTGGCCAATTGTCGTCCAGGGTAAATGCCCCTCTATCCCTCTTAATTTTTCTAAATGACTCTTAAAAACACATCCCATGAAAAGAAGCCACTCTCCTTCAATAGCTATTCAAAAGCATCTAATCTTTCCATTAAGCCTCTAATCTTAAAATTCAGTAGGTAGTAGTCAACCATATTGTCACATCATGTTCCACAATAACTATATACTTATCATTCAAGTATTGTAACCCTTCATTTTTTTCTGATAATCAATGCACTCTCTTTTTAGAAATGATCTATGCTACGACGGCATAGTCCTTGTTTTGTTCGTTCTCATTTTCTTGTGGACTGGTGATTTTTACTTCTGGTCTTGGTGGTCTTTGAGGGTCTACGTCAGCCTGGAAGAAGCGAGATCAAAACAAAGATATTTATCAGCTCTTTAGTTACGAAGGCCATAAAGTTCCTAAGGAAAACCATTACTCAGTATTTCATGTAATCATATAAACATTCAACTAAACATAGGTCCTTGGCTTCCCTTTGTTTTTCAGTTGGCCATTATCCAGTGGGTCAATATCTCGCTTACACAAAAGTCCGTCCTGGGACCATAATCCACGAAGTGCTTTAAGAGCACAGACTCATCTTGTGCTGCAGGCTTTATTTTTCTCAATTTTTTTCTTGATTTCACATTAAGTTTTTCTTTTCAAGAGCATATTTATACTTTTCATTTCAGCATTTTAGGAGAAAAGGGGGAAAGTCCAATTGCAATCCTACCTTCGTGGCACATTACCCCAGCCCCACCCCAGACACTCTTCTGATAGTTTCCTACTCAAGCGCACAAAGTCTTCATAAATATGGTGCCCGGTAAGACAAGAGCACAAGAGGAATCAAATACAGGGAGGGTATTTCTCCAAGAGCAGTGGCTTCTCTGCCACCCGGACTTTGTTTCTGGTGTTGGGAATACTGTCTCGTGTACGGTCCTTCTCCCACTAGACTGAAATCCAAGGGGATGAGATTAGAGTCCATTCATTTTCCAACTCTGCTCCATGGACTCCTGGAGGTTCCAAGCCCCCACAGGGGGCACAGATGTGGGGACAGTAGGAATAGCTCCAGGGCCCCTTCCCCTACAGCCCTGGTACATGCTCTAAAAAAGAAAAAAAATTACTGGGACTGTCTCTTATTCTACATTATTATGTCAGAAGGTGTCTCAAGTAGTACTCTGAATATAACACAAGGTCAATAAAAATGTCAGCTGATGGGCTCCTGGGTGGCTTAGTGGGTTAGGTGTCCGACTCTTGGTTTCCACTCAGGTCAGGATCTCATGGTTCATGGGTTCCAGCCCCATCGGGCTCAGTGTTGATGGCACAGAGCCTGTTTGGGATTCTTTCTCTCTCTCCTTCTTTCTTTCTGCCCCTCCCCCACTTGTGCTATCTATGTCTCTCTCAAAATAAATAAAATAAATTTTTAGAGAGTCAGCTGGCTGTGTATTTGACACATGCTTTCTGATGCCCTCCTACAATCATGACACACGGTGTGCCTAAGACCTGTTACATGGAACAAAACGTTACCCGACTCGCTGAATCTTCAGTCATCACAGAAGTAAAGAATCCTTTGGAAAAAGTTAATTTTTAATGTATAATTTATAATTCACGTAGACCTTGTTATGCATATATTCAATATGCTTAAAACGTACCTGAACAGGTACTTTGGGGAGAAAGAAACAACATGTAACTTCCCTTCTAAGAGAGGTGAGTCAAATAGCACTAAGTCTCCTCGTGGGGAACTGCTTTGCTCTGGCATTTCTGGAGTTCTCCAAACCCCTAACTCGTGACATATCAGGTACTTGTTCATTTGCAATTCCACTAATTTAGATTCACTGCCAATATGTACCAGGAACACTTGTACTTCCAAGTACGGAAGCTTGATCTTGACTGAGGCCCAGTTCTTATAAAGGCCTATTTTTTTTTCATGTCTACTTATTTATTTTGACAGAGAGAGAGATAGTGGCAGGGGAGGGGCAGAGAGAGAGAATCCCAAGCAGGCTCCACACCCCAACATGGGACTCAAACTCAGTAACCATGAGATTGTGACCTGAGCTGAAATCCAAGAGTCGGATGTTTTACTGACTGAGCTGCCCAGGTGTCCCTAAAAGGCCAAGTTTTAAAAGGAGTGCCTGGGTGGCTCAGTTGGTTAAGTGTCTGACTTCAGCTTAGGCCATGATCTCATGGTTTGTGAATGCGAGCCCCACAGCAGGCTCTGTGCTGATAGCTCAGAGCCTGGAGCCTGCTTCCAATTCTGTGTCTCCCTCTTCTTCTGTCCTCCCCTGCTCACACTCTGTATCTCGCTCACATTCTCAAAAATAAATAAACATTTTTAAAAAGTTTGATTTACAGAATGCAAGCACAGGCCATCCGTTCATTTCTGTCAAATCTATGTAGGTTATAACACTGAATGAAAACCTAGAACCCTGGGAAAGGGCAGAGTTGGATCCTACTATCTAGATCCCACACATGACTTACACTTTGACTTCTTGCTACACACTTCCAGCAAAGGCAACTACAACAAAGAGCTCCACGAAGTCTGCTCTCATAGTTGCCATATGAATGAGGGCCCTGCTCTCTGCGCTGCCATGCTTTCTGCCGGATGCCCGCAGATACCCCATCCTGCTTCCCTAGACCGTGTGTGGGTGGGCGTGTGGGTGTGCGTGCGTGTGCGCGCGTGCGCACGCCTTGAGAGGTTCATTTTGTTTCCTTGTTGAGAGAAAGGGAACCATGGAATTGCATTTGTCTTTGAATGTTAATGACAAACAGACTCAAGACACGACATTCAGCTAAATTTTAGTAACTCTGTAGAACTGCGTACGGGGGAGTTTCTTACTGACTACCGCTGCGAGTCTCTCTTCACGAGGAAAGATGAAGCAGGAGACACACTGAGTGTTTTCATTTAGATGTTGAGAACGTTTTTGTAGAAGCCAGACAACAGATTACTGGGAACTCTGTCCTGGTTACTGAAACCTGACCACAAGAACACTTTGCATTTTACCATGACTAAATTTGATCCCGCCCTAAGCAAAATAAAACAGATGAGCAAAAATACTAAATCATCAAGAAAAGCCCACTCATCATACGGGTCATCAGGAATAAAGAGTGAGGTTACAGCCAGAGGAGGTGGGCCCTGATAAGAGGGACAGACAGGAAGGAAGGGCACACGTGGATGGTGAGCCTGCTGTGGGGTTTATCCTTCCCCTTATATGAAGAACTGAACTTGAGCCTGTTCATCAGTCTCTAATTTAATCATCTGTCCTCTGGTAGAATGCCAGCACTTGAGCATATCCTCCTGCAGGGCCAGTGGGGTAAACACAGGCTAGGAAGAAGCCCTCTCCACATGTTCCCTTACCCTCTCTGTATAATAAGCAGAACTATATATATTATTAAGTGCCTGGTGCATGGAACACTTAATTCAATTAATCCATTTAATGTGGACTGGACAAGCTAAACTTTAATATCTCTAAAGAGCAGAGACATCACCCATAACAGAGGTGATGTTCTTTCTTTAATGCCTAGGTTTCATAACCTTGATGTTTGTTTTTGCTCCATACCTTCCCCACTCTTAACTTATTTGCATTTGTTTATATGTGTTACATATACTCTCAGGAGCCTCTGAAAACTTTGTAGAATGAGATAAGGAATGGGTGGATGAGTGAATGCATGGTGGATGGGTGGGTGGCTAGGTGGATGAGTAGCTGGATGCACGGGTGGCTGGCTGGGTGGATGGTGGGTGAGTAGATTTGTGGATGGGTGGATGCATGGATGGATGGATGGATGAGTGGGTGAGTGGATGGGTGACTGGGTGGGTGGATGGATGGATGGGTGAGTGGATGGAAGGATTGGTGGATGGGTGGGTGAGTGAGTGGATGGATGGATGGATGGATGGGTGGATGGGTGGGTGGGTGAGTGGATGGATGGATGGGCAGATGGGTGGGTGGCTGGCTGGGTGGATGGGTAGATGGTGGGTGGACGACAGAAGAGATGCATGGATTCTCTGGAGATGATTCATCTGGTGTATGACATTCTTGTTAACTGACTGAAATAATACAGTCAAGTAAATGGCATTGGGTCATTCCCTGCTCAACAATAAGTGGTCCCAAGGCAAGTCTCAAGTGTTTGAATAATTTTCTAAGTGCATGAGCATGCATACCACACACTCTTCCACGCGTGAACACAAGTGAGCAAAAGCACTAGAAATACCTCATCTTGTCCACTGCCAGCTCCTTGAGACTTTACTTCTTCATCCACTGCGTCCTGAAGCTCCTTGTTAACCTGATCCAGCTCCTCGCCATTTTCTTCATCAGTGCCTCCATTACTTCGAGCAGGACCTGCCTGCCCCTCACTATGATCGGGGGCCTCCTCGACTTCCTCAGGGGCATCTGCAGCCTCCCCACCTGCTCCCTCTTCAACTTGGCCATTCACTCCTGAAAAGTCTTCTTTCTGCTCTGCTTCCTTTTTGGCTTTCTCGCCATCTTCTTCCTCATCTACTATTTCTGCTGGTCTCTGGTGGATCAGAATGAGTAATGGGTAAAAGTAAGAAGTGTGACAGAGATTTTCCACTACACAGTATAACGCCATAGTAATTATTCTGCTGCCGTCAAGTAAAGCATCCTTCCGCATGTACACAATGTGCTAACCTTTCCTGAGCACCAACTGAATGCGACCCTTCCAAGGAAGGTCATTTTTTTTCTTTCATTTTCCTTTATTTTTTAAAAAAAATCCCCTAAATTATATGCCTTACAGGAAGCATCAGAGAAACCAAAGCACCATTTCTATACACCGTGTAAGGCAAGACCTAGACACACACACGCCACCGCCAGGCCCTCCCCAGCTGCCCCGCCCCCAGCAGCACCGAGGGACCCCGGGGACCCGCAAGAATTGCACTGCCACGGTGGGTGGGGGCTGCCCAGCCCTGATCAGACCCGAGGAGCTGGGCCGGGGCTTTAAGGCACTTGTTCCCTGACGCCAGGAGCCTACACACACCCCACGTGGGCACAAGCCACACCCGAGCGCCAAGCAGGCCTTTACTCCTTACTACCATCCGGTGATGTGGGTATTATTCCCTTTTCACAGGTGAGGAAACAAAGGTACAAAGATACCAAATGTGTAGCCCAACATCCCACCGTGCATCGGTGGTAGAGCCCAAACTAGAACGAAGCATGTAACTCCAGACCCAGTGCTCTGAAGCCCCATGGCAGAGAGGAAGCCAGACTGCAGGGTCCTTGGCCAATATCTTGCCATGCATCTGGTCTGGAGGAGGAGGTTAAAAAAAAGTCTTTGTGGAGAAACCATCACCCTCATGGCTACTGCCAGGTGTACAGGTATATCTCCAAATACTAAAAGAAGGCAATGGTGGTGGCCCCAGAATGTGAACCCTGGCTTTCTAACATCAAATCTGGACCACTTTCCACACAGTGCCTGGGTGTTGATGGTCTGTCTCTAAGAACAAAAACAGTCATGCGGATCCAAGGCCAAGAAAGTCTGTTCATTCCATAAAAATAGTAACTGCTCAAGAATTTATAAGCTCAAATGAAGCATTTGACTATTATTAGGGTACATGTACCTCTGCTTTAAAAGCCATCAGGGGAGCCAATGACCAGTGCTAGGACCCTGGATAAAGACCCAGGTTCAAGCCCTGGCCAGACACTTATTGTTACCTAACTTCTGTCAGCACCAGAACCCCCACTTGTAAAATGAGAGGATCATAAAACAGCCACATCCACGAGGAGTCAACGAGAGAAGTTACACCAGTTCCCACCACAGTACCTGCCACGTCACATCCCAAGGGAACATCAGAGTCACTCCCATTTGTAGAATACATTCTATCCCGGGACACTCCTTTTTCTTCATTGTCTCCAATAAAATAATAACTCTTCTCTTTTTTAAGTATAGACAGGATTTGTTCCAAGTTAGGACTCTAGACCTGTCTCTTTCTGGCTGATACCGGACTGGTCGTGTAGTCTTTCAACAGCTATGCAATAAGGGTTCGAGGGAGAACCTGGGTGGTTGTGTCAGTTAAGCTCAGGTCATGGTTTTGGCTCAGGTCATGACCTCATGGTTCATGAGATCAAGCCCTGTGCTGAGCTCTGGGCTGACGGCCCAGAACCTGCTTGGGATTCTCTCTCCCTCTCTTGCTCTCTGCCCCTCCACTGCCTCTCAAAATAAATAAATAAATAAACTTAGAAAAAAATAAAACATAATGAGGGTTTAAGTTGCAATCAACCCTGATTCTCCCCGCTCCTCCCAGCTCTGGAAGACCATTCTCAGGCTGCCCACATGCTTGCGATAAGGTCTTGATGGTCTTCTTGCAAAAGTTAACGTAACGTTCTCCGTTTCTGAAGTAAAGAAGAGAAACAAAACACAGTGGACTAAAAGTTCAGGGCAAAACCCCACATGTTATTTTGAAAAGGAAAGAGTTGGGGCTTTGAGGTCATATCCTATTCAATCGGGTCTCCGACTTGTCTGCACGATATCAAAGATGCACTTTAAAAAAAGTTATTGTTCTTAAGATATTCCAATAACCATGGAGCTTAAAGTACAGTGCGGTGAGGTTGTGCCTTTCCTGTTTCCACGCAGATGCTTAGCGTCAAACAGCGTGAGGCCCGCGGTCCCCGAGCTTGCCATCCTGGGTGAGGCTCTCGAGAAGGCCAAGTGCTGGGCAGAAAGGGGCACAAAACATGGTGAATCTGCCAGGTGGTGCTGAGAGGCAAGACAGAGATTTATGAAATGGAAACTAAAGGAAGGATGGTGAGAAAAATCTCCAGTTTCCGAAAGACACCACAGCACGTTTCCGCCTCCACAGGCCTGTCCCTCTCTCTCTCTCCAAACAACAATGCGCGGCCAAGCCCTGGAGCAGACACGCTGCAGGCCACGAGCAGAGGGAGGGTCTGGAGCGACAGGGTGGACGCTGTCATCACAAGAGCATAAGAGGGGGGACGTCCTGGGCCAAAGGTGGCGTGTCCGCATCTCTGAGGAGCAAGAGCTTCAAGGGGCCTCCTCAATAGGACACTAGGATGGAGAGGGGACTTGGGCAGGAAAGAGCCGGAATGAGGGGCCAAATCCAGAGAATCAGTGTGGGTGGCTTCCCGCTCACGCGTCACAAGATGCCAAGAAAATGCCAAGGGGCCTCGAGTCCAGAGAGAGCAGGCTCCGGTCTTAGTGACTCTGCAGGACATGAAGGGTACTCACTGTGTGACCCTAAGAGACCCCTGGAGGAGGGCTGTCACCACGACGTGCGTGAATGGACCTAGAGCACCCCCACGCCGAGCAGTACCCTACATGCTGGGCATTCAGAGACAAATACGACGGACAGCCTCTGGCATCCAGGAGCTCAGAGCAGTGCAGTAGCAGGTGCGTTAATGTGTCAGGACAAGGACCTTCCGTGCTAGGCATGGCGGCCTCCAGTCACCGTGACTGAAACCCCGCGGGAACGCCGTTCGCAGGTGCGGTACGTGGAGCACCTGTGCCGAAGGTCATGGGCTTATCCGTTCATCATTTCGTGAATCCCTCGTACCAGCCACGCGGAGTCCGCTTCGTAGTGCCCGTTACACGCGGAAGGAGAATGAGGAGCCACTCAAGGCTTCTCACGTCGCATCACACGGCGGGGAACAGGTTGGGCCAGGACCCGAACCCAAGGCAGTATTCTGCCCCAAAGCCCTGGTTTTCTTCCTTAAAGAGATAACTCGAGAAGCTGCCGTTTCACCTCGGTACGACTGCGTGCACTTTCAACGGCCGGAAGGTGGGACGCAGCAAGGCAAAACTGCTTTCAGTGCGTAAGTAATTACTGACCCACAAGCACAAACATTTCTGGATTTCTATTAAAGACTTTTGCTGTGATCTAGGGAGGGAGCGTTATAAATCTGTTAGGCAGAGTCCCCGAGCCATTACACAAACAAAAAGCCAGAAAATACCACCTTCGCAGGCAGCCAGCAGGAGCAGACTGCTTTTTAAATTAGTCCTGAGAACTGGGTAATTGCACTTCGCCCTCCTAGAAATTGTGAGTGTACCTAAACTTTCCCAATTAATAGCAATGCTTGGTTTGGGTTTCAAAAGGAAGTGATATGGATTTTTTTTTAATAAAAAAAATTTAACAATAGTAGCTGAGAGAACTCAGAATTCACTGTGGTCATTTAGGAATCTGGATTTGTCCATGGTCTCTCCGGGAATATATTCCAAGAGCTCGCTAAAGTCTGTTGAGGTGACTTCTGTGAAAACGGGAAAAGTCTGTTTTCCTCTCCTGAAGTCGGGATTTATACCTCAATGTTGCAAGATGAGTGGGAGTTGGCTTTCAGTTTTTAGTTTGGTGTTTCTCCTCTTATCCTTTATCTTCACTCCCAGTTCCCAAACACATACACACGGTTTCCTCCCTTCTGTGCAAGCGGCTGGGACAGACCCCAACCTCTCTGCAAGGAAGGAGACGCCCGGCCCTGAACCGAGGCTCTGTCCCCCCTCCGCAGTGTTACACTTCCGTCCCGTTGTTTCCATTAGACTTTCCCAACAGGGGTGTTTTATATCCATCACGTGACGCCACATCTGGTTAGCTCAACTTGACGAAATGCAGAAGATTAAGGCGCTCTACCATACTGATTTGACCAGTTTAAATAAGACGGTAGCATGAGTTAAAAGGCATATAATCCTTTAAAGTAGCCCGCGTGTAGAACACAATTTATTATTACTACAACACTATGATTCAGGCCAAAAAACAAAAAAATCCTGCCATGACAGATCTGTAATGAATAAATGAGAAGCAATGTGCTTTTTGGTATAATCTCCTTTGAAGCAGGCATTAAATTATTAAAGATGTTTCCAGTGCACACATCAATCAAATCATGGCCAGAAGGAACACTGGGCTTCACACCCATACACACACACACACACACACACGGATAAAATCTATACCATGGTGAGGGCCTGCAGAGAAATAAAAGAACACTCCTTCCACAAGAGGGAGAGGGCTGAGGGGGGGAGGGAGCGGTCCTTCGGACATCGAGGAAGAGAAAACCAAGGTCAGCAGGACGCACATTTCCTCCATCCTTTCCCTCCTCTCTCCAGGCTGACCCCAGTTCCCCACACACAACTCCAACCCGGCGTAGGGCCCTAGCAGTGGGCACCCACAAAGGAGAGTTTAAGCAGGAGAATGCGGTCCTTAGGAGGTCCTGGGATCTCCTCTCCCGGTGAGGACGGCCCTCTCCAGGGGGCAGGCTGCTCTGCGCAAAGCCAGACATAGAGAGTCACAGACCGTAGGACTTCATTTCCACGAAACGCTCAGAACAGGTTAGACTACAAAGACGGGAAGCGGATGCATGGTGGCCAGCCTTGAGGAGACAGGAAAACAGGGACAGGCTGCTTACCAGGCCTGAGGTTTCCTTTTGGGGAGATGGGAGATGCCCCGGAACTAGACAGAGGGAACCATGGCACAATATTGTTGAGTTTTCTGACGGCCACAGAACTGTGTATCTAGGAATAGTTAATGGTTAGGGGTCCTGGGTGGCTCAGTCGGTTAAGTGCCTGACTCTTGATTTCAGCTCAGGTCATGGTCTCGTGGTTCGTGAATTCAAGTCCCAAGTCAGGCTCTGTGCTGACAGTGTGGAGCCTGTTTAGGATTCTCTCTCCCTCTCTCTGCCCCTCCTGCCCCCCTCTCAAAGTAAATAAACTTTAAAAAATGGTTTATGGTTAATTTTATGAGAATCGTGCTTCACTTTTTAAGGAAACTATATGCCCCAACTCCCGACCACCAGGTAGAGCTATGTGGCCACCTGTCCATGTCTGCAAACACGCCCACAGAACGGGCCACCCCGGGGACCAACCTCTGGTCACCTCCCTGCTTACTCTGTAACTGCACTCTGGGCAGACACCTCCTGTCTCGGGTATAAAAATCTTCCCTTCAGGAAATTATTCCGGGATTCCTGGTAGGTCATCACTGGCGGTGTTGAATTAATAACAAAGCTGAATGAACAAACTAACAAACACATCTGAGCCCAGCAGCTTACGTAGAATTAAAATACAGAAAGTGCTAGAAAAATATTCCTACTCCCCTAACCCTTAACAAGAAACATCTTTGGAACTATTTAGTTTCTTCAAACCCCCCAGGTAATTCTCAGCCTCTGTCCACTTGGCTGGACCTGCCTGACTGCCTGGCTACGTGGGACGGGTCACAGTGTGAAGTCACTGAGCACAGCCGTCAGGTGTGTGGGGCCCCCGTCCACCCACACCTCAAAGAACTGGACGAAGACCCTGATAACGTTAATAATGTAGATACAGAGAGGTAGACACAACTGCCAAAGTGAGGGGCTGGGGAGCACGGGGAGGATGGAGCAGGGAACCCAAAGGAAAAAATAAGACAAAGAAACAGCAATCCAGGGGAGACTGGGGGGCTCAGCCGTCTGACTTCAGCTCAGGTCATGATCTCACAGTTCGTGGGTTCAAGCCCCGCGTCGGGCTCTGTGCTGGCAGCTTAGAGTCTGGAGCCTGCTTCCAATTCTGTCTGTCCTCCCTCTCTGCTCCTTCCCTGCTCATGATCTGTCTCTCTCTATCTCTCAAAAATAAATAAATGTTAAAAAGAAAGAAAGAAAAGAAAAGAAATAGCAATTCAACTCGGGAGACATGAAGAAGGAAGAAGGGAAACAGGAAGGGAAAAGGTCCTTTCCCGCAGGTCCAGTTGCAGGGCCCCTGCCCCAGGCAGGAGCCAGGGCTCAGGTGGGCCCGAGAGACCATGTCCGCACCTGAGCAGGGTCACGGGGGTCCCGCACAAGGTCTGCGATGCCGGCATCCCCTGGCCACGTGAGACGTGTGCTGACCGCTGCCTCAGGCCAGCAAATCCGCCTCGCCTCGCCCGAGCCCCCTTTGAAATCTGAGGATGGTGTTGGCCACACACAGGGCTGTGGTTGGGAGCAAACAGGATCCTGCACGTAGAAAACCCTTGAAAACTTAACAAGCTATGCATGTTTATTACTGTCATCACCCCCCTCACACCCACGTCCAGATTCATATTCCTTCTTCTCTCTCCCTCTCCCTTCCCGTTTCCTTGAGAAGCTCGTTAGCACACCTTCCCGTCAGATCTCTCCTCTCCAGGCCTTCCTGGCCCCTCAGGCAGCCCGCACACCCTCCCCGTGCCCTCCCGGGACGGGCAGAGGCCTTGGGCACACTCCGCCGCGGTGTGCAGCTCACCGCTGTTTGTGTGTGAGGCGAAACCAGTGGGTGGGAGCTGCTGTCGGGTAGATGTCGCCAACTGTGTTTGGAATGCGTATGAAATAGTGGGGCTCTACGGAGGCCGTCTGGAAGTTTCTAGAAGCGAGGGCTCTTTCTCACTCATCTTTGTGTCCATTCCCAAACGTGCCATGGATTTATATGTTCGTGGTCTTGAATTAAACACAAATGTGTCCCCATAGGTAAAAGCCTTCAGGCCTTCAGGCCTTCCCCGGGTGCCTGCGCGCAGCATGGTCACAGACGCACCACTTAGACCCTCTGGGTCAAAGTTTCTAATTGTAAATGCTACCTTGAAATAATGACTCTACACAAAAATAGTATTTTTATGTTTTAAAAAAATACCAGTTTAAAAAACAGCAATTTTACTGAAAATTGGGAGAATATTCAGGGCGCCTGGGTGACTCAGTCAGTTGATCAACCGACCTCGGCTCAGGTCATGATCTCACAGTTTGTGGGTTCGAGCCCCACCTTGGGCTCTGTGTTGACGGCTCAGAGCCTGAAGCCTGCTTCTGATTCTGTGTCTCCAGCTCTCTCTGCCCCTCCCCTGCTCATACACAAACACTCTCTCTCTCAAAAATAAATAGACTTAAAAAAATTTTTTAATTAAAAAAAAAGTTGGGGGGATTGACTAATGACAGAATGATGTTTAGCCATAAAGACAGTTCTGCCATGTTCATCTGATCACGTCACCCCGCCGTCCTTTATTAAGGGCCATGTTATAAAAGGGAAACTCAGCATTGCAAAGTCAACAAATCAGGAAGATACTTCTGCCTGTGCTTACGTCTTCTCCCCCGGTATTTACACCAAGTTTTACACAACTTGTGACTAGAATTTTAAGAGAAGCAGTTTTCTGGTAGCAATGGTTTCTCCAGAGCACACCCATCCTAAAATCCCATGACTAGCTCATGCCTATCAGCTGTGGAATCCCTCATCCTGCATAAGTACAATCCCCATGTTTCACTGGAGTCAAGAAAGGATATTCATCACACCCTCTCCATGACACTCACTAAACCGATATACATATGGTTCAAGGATCACAGAAGTCATTTAAATGATTCCAGCCCCTCGGCCTCTTGGACATCGAGATCATCCACAGGGCAGCTAGAGTTACAGACACATCGCATACATATGCATAACTGCACACAATATGCACCCTTACCCACGGAAGTGTCTCTAAGAAGGCCGAGATCTCACACCTTTCCAAAAGCACATTATTTACCGTAAGCGATGGCTCTTAATATTGTTATTAGAAAAGTCCCACTAGAAGAGTTCTATGTTTCTCCTTATTATGACACGGTGCTGGTATTCCTAGTGACTTCTGCCCGCACTGGCTCATATGCATCTCTCACTGCTCATTTGGTGGGGACGTTCTGAGATAACGGTTGATTTCTATGGCAATCAGGGAAGGTCCTATGACTGCCGGCCGCGTCCGGGCAGGGACGTCTCAGGGGAAACCACAAGTATTCGGAATTTCTCGAGAATATGCATGCAGTTTACTAAGGTTAACTCAGGATTCCTGATTGGCAAGAGGAAGGAAGATGGAATATGGAAATCATATGGAAATAAGTCACAAAATATCGAAAGCATCAATTACTTGGATGGCATTTGCACAGACAGACCAGGCGGCTGAGATGATTTGCACTTGAAAACTCCCATCACGCCTCTGAGGGTCACGGCAGCACGAAAAATTAGAAGTGGGAAGGGCATCTAAACAGAGACCTAGAGCTCATGTCCCGTCCACTTTATTCTTTTTAATTTTTTTATTTATTTTTGAGAGAGACAGAGACATCATGAGCAGGGGAGGGTCAGAGAGAGAGGGATACAGAATCAGAAGCGGGCTCTAGGCTCTGAGCTAGCTGTCAGCACAGAGCCCAAAGCGGGGCTCGAACCCGCGAACCATGAGATCATGACCTAAGCCAAAGCCGGACACCTAACTGACTGAGTCACCCAGGCGCCCCCCGTCCACTTTAGAAGTAAATGCCAGGGTACCTGGGCGGCTCGATGGGTTCAGCGTCAGACTTTGGCTCAGGTCATGATCTCACAGTTTGTGAGTTTGAGCCCCACATCAGGCTCTAGGTTGACAGCATGGAGCCTGCCTGGGATTCACTCTCTCTCGTTTCTCTGCCCGTCACCCACCTGCATTCTCTCTCTCTCTCTGCCCCTCCTCCACTTGCACTCCCTCTCTAAATAAATAAACTTAAAAAAAAAAAAGTAAGTTTTATTTTGATATTTACATCAGAATCCCTGAGGCACATGTGTGGATGTTGAAGACCGTTTCGGAGACAACAGAGTAAATCAGAACTTTCTAGTCCAGGTGTCCTATCTAACCACCGTGTCTCCCACACCCCCTCCCCGGAACACACTCCGCCAGGAACCGGGGATCAGAACCGAAAAGAAACAAACTGACACCCTAAATACGTCCACTTCTCGCATAACACTCGCTGCATCTGCGCTCTGGGAAAGAGCGAGGGGTAGTTTCTGGCTCCTGAGCGGACAGGTGTTTCTGCAGATTCACCCACAGGCTCAGACACGGGCATTGAAAACACAGAAGTCACTTCACTGGTTTTCATTTCCATTGCCAGGAGAACTAAAAGTCATCTCCTACCCAAGTGAAGGTGTTTTGAAATAATCAGTTCCAATTTTTCACGAGCAAAGAACTACTTCCTGTTTTCAGTTTTCACAGAGGGAAAAGACAAAAACAAAACAAAACAAAACAAACATTTAGACATGGTTTGAAGTCCCAGGACCTACAGAAAGGATGGTTATGTTCACATGTGTGATCCCGTGAGGACCCAGCAAAGGGAAGCTCTGGCCCGCCACCTGCTGATATCTGGCTCACCCAGCCCACGATTCTCCCCATGTTCCCACAACAACCATTCAGGAAGGTATAAAACACTGAAAGCATATATTTAGGGGCACCTAGGTAGCTCAGCTGGTTAAATGTCTGACTTCGGCTCAGGTCATGATCTCACAGATCATGAGTGTTCAAACCCCGTGTCAGGCTCTGGACTGAAAGCGTAGAGCTGAGAGTCCCCTTCAGATTCTGTTTCTCCCTCTCTCTTTCCCCCTCCCCTGTTGTGCACGTGCATGTACTCTCTCTCGCTTGCCCAAAAATATTTATTTTTTTAAACAAGAAAACATATATTTGGATAGCATGAGGATATTCTAGTCATGATTAGAAAAAAGAAATCCCCATTAAGTTCTCTCACTTTAGAAGTAAATGTTGATTTTTCTCTTACATCAGCAATCCCTGGAGGCTACATTTTAATGTTCTACAGCATTTCCATCGAGTAAACACAAATCCACAAACGGGATGTCACAGAGAGCCTGGCTGGTGAGGCACAGGGAACCTGGGAAGCCTGATCACCACCTGTCGACTCCTGCAGCTGTGCGCCAGGCTCGCGGCGAGGACTTGTAGGGAGGACGGGACTTGAAGGTGAAGAATGGGGGAAACAGTGTCGCCTTTCCCGTGAGCGAAGGCAGTGACCGCCGAGCAGCCTCCACACACAGGGACCGTGCACCGTTTGTGGAAAATCAGAAAGTCCCTCATTTCCCACCACCCTTCCTCGATGTGCTCTGAGACAGAGAGAAAGAGAGACAGATCCAAGCTGGAAGCCAGAAGCCCCGGGCACCTGTGTGGACATCAACAGGCTGTGACTTTGAGGGAAGATTGGTGGGGGGGGCAGCTTGTGTCATTGATGGCAAAACAGGGACTGTGCACAAGCTTCCTTTCTGGTTTCTAAGAGTTTAGAGTTCTGATTTTAACAAATACGTTCCATTGAAGCAGATCGACGGATCTGGTCAGAAAAAAAGCAGCCTCCTTCATCCTCCCGTGCATTTTATGTGGGAACAAGCCCTGCAGGTAAGCTGCCCAGCCAGCTCGCCTGTCCCCGGAGAAGCCACGACCCCCCACAAGCGCAGGGTGGGTAAGTGGGGAGACCACACAAGGGCTCAGAGCACAGAACTACGTCCCCAGGCATTGTGGGACTTCAGACGTCTTGTTTCTGGTTACAGCCTCCAGACTACAGACTTTTTAATGGCATTATTTAGAGTGTATCTATTATAAAAGAGAGAGAACAAGCAGGGGAGGAGCAGAGAGAAGGAGAGACAGAATCCCAAGTAGGCTCCACACTACCAGTGCAGAGCCTGATGTGGGGCTCAAACTCCCAAAGCATCTCACGACCTGAACCAAGATCTAGAGGAGGATGCTTAACGAATTGTGCCACCCAAGCATCCCTTAAATGGCACTGGTTCCGTATGTGTGGATCAATAGTCACGAAGGGCAATGCCCCCCGGGGCTGGGCAAGTGGCACAGATGTGCTGCTGTCTGGGGTGTGCTGAAGGGTACCGCGGCTCTGAAGGCGGTGCTGTAAGCCCTGGGCCAGCCAAAGAGGATTCTCTCCTAGGAGATACGGCCACGGGCTGCCGGCTTCGCATCTAGTGTAGAGTCTGTAAAGACAGTTTATTTTCCCCATGATGGATTATCGTGGAAGAGATTTCTGGTTAAACACAGCAAACTGAACAAATACCAGGGTTTTTTTTTCTTAGCTCCCTTCTGATGCTCCTCTAAACTGTCAGTAAAGGCAATTAAAAAAGAGAGAGAGAGAGAGACAGAGAGACAGAGAGAGAGAGAGAGATAAACCTGAAAAGAAATCACAGCCACAAAATGTGGGAGACAGAAAAGCCAACAGATGTGGGGCCAGTAACAGCAGAAGTGAGGCAGTAAAATGTGCTCCCGTGGGAGAGGAAGCCAAGAAGCATATCTGTGCACGCCAGAAAACCTCCAGAAAGCTGAGGGACTGGAGGCACCATCTATCTCTGGAAGAAGGGACGCAGGTGTGACTAAAAATAGGGAAACTGGTTTAGGGTCTTTAAGAGAAGCAGACCCCCCAAGACCCCCTCCCTGCCCTTGAGAAACGCAGGAGGTTTCCTCTCCCAAGATGTCAAACTACAGGGGAGCTGGACTCAGGCCAAGCTGAGAACAAGGGCACCATCCTGGAAGCAAGAGCAATAAATCTCTTTACTTAATGGCACGGTCCCCAAGTCCCCTTCCCACAGTCAGATCCCCAAATGCTCACTGCTGGGCCTGTACCACCAGGGCAAGAGATTGAAAGATTCCATTCAAAGAAAACAGACCAACCCAAAAGAATGATGCAGATATTGAAAAATGGAAGTCTGCCAATGAAAGGGCAAAATCCAGTCATTCTACAGCAAAACAACCCCAACCTGACGAGTTGTGCCTGTCCAGAGCTCCCTCAATTCTTCACTCTGAAATCTAACTGGACACACACCGTAAAGTTAGACAATGGTAGATGTCAGATATATTTCAAATTTTAAATTTTTTACAGTGTTTATTTATTTTTGAGAGAAAGAGAGCAAGCAGGGGAGGGGCAGAGAGAGAGGCAGACAGAGGATCCCAAGCAGGCTCCACATGGACAGCACAGAGCCTGATGCGGGGCTTGAACTTCAATTTGTGAGATCGTGACCTGAGTCGAGGTTAAATGCTTAGCCAACTGAGCCACCTAGGCACCCCTATATGTCAATTTTTTTAAAAATCCAACCAGACACCCAAAAGAAGCCTTTAACAATGAGACAGAGATAAAAAATATAGAAAAGAAACAAAGATATCCAGAAGAAACAGAGATGTTGCGGGAAAGTAAAGCTGAAAATAATGGAAGAACCCTTGGAGATATAAAAGAAGATATCACATCCATAAAACAAGAATGAGATGCCATAAAAATGAACATTCATAGAATATGAAAGAGCTCTTAGAAATTTAAAATATGATGACCAAAAAAATCAATAGATGGAAGATAAATGCTGAGGTTTTTTGATTTTCAAAGAAGTCAAGAAAATAGAAAAAATAGTTTATAGAGATGGAATAAAGGAGAGTCAGTCTAAGAAGTCCTGTATCCAAATGTGTGCAGGGGCTCCTGGGTGACTCAGTCAGTTAAGCATTCACCTCTTAATTTCAGCTCAGGCCATGATTTCGAGGTTCATGAGTTCAAGCTGCATCAGGCTCTGCACTGACAGCATGGAACCTGCTTAGGATTCTCTCTCTCTCCTCACTTAGGATTCTCTCTCTCTCCCCACCCTCTCAAAAATAAATAAACATTTTAAAAAAAGATTCCAAATACTTGCAGTTCCAGAAAGAGAGGAGAGGGAAGAAGGAAATCATCAAAGAGATAGTTGAATAATTTTTTTCAGAACTAAAAAGTAAACATCTCCAAAATTTAAAAGTCCACTGGGTACTCAGTCCAGTAAGCAAAAGAAGCTGCACCAAGGCACATACTGGAAACTTCCAGAACACCAGGAACAAAAGAGCCTAAAAGCATCCAGAGAGGGGAAAAGGGATTATTTACAAAGCATGGCACAAACCTTCCCAGCTGGCATTCTGGACAGAAGGCCAACTGAGCAGTGGTTTCAAAATTCTAAGAGAAATCATTATCTAACCTAACGTTTTATACCTAGCCATACAGTCAAGTTTGAGTAGGAAAAGAAAAAAAAAAGACATGTTCAGCATGTTCAGACATGGGAAGTCTCCAAAACAATGTGCTTCCCACACAGCTGTTCCCAGGAGGCTACTGGGGGTGAGTTCCACAAAAAACGAAGGTGTGACCAAGAAAGAGGACAGTGCGGAGGCCAAGGAATAGGAGATCTATCCCCTTGAGAAGTGATGGAAATTCCCAAAATAATGGTAAAGAAAATAGCAGGATGACTCAAAAAGGCAGAGCCAGAGAATACCGGCCCCGCTTGAGGCAGAAGATGAAGGGTCTGCGAGAAAAATGAAGCTGAAATTCCATCATCACTGAACAGGTTTGAGGAGACCAAGAGGAAAGCAACCTCCTGGCAGAGCTCAGAGATCGCTCGGTAATAGCTACACAGAAAACCACACAAATGAAACCCTGGAGGAAAAAAAGGCAACTGAAGCGGGAAGGGGGAAGAGAGTGTCACCCAAGAAAGGAAACGGAGCCAGAATCCATTCTGTGGCTCAACTAACGTAGCAAAGATAATGTACAGATTAAATACTGCCTCAGTCAGAAATCACCATCAAATTAAAGTGGTGAGAACAAAGAAGAGGGTCACGTGTGTGCGTTTGTACGCCTGTGGCCTTATTGCGGGGTGGGGGACAAGAGCGAGTAAGACCTCCACAGTCGTTAGGGGTAAATTAATCATATCTAAATTTGACAAGTATAATCACGAAACTTACTATGTATCAAGTTTGAGATGTCACCTAGTAAAAGGATCTCCATTATTTTATGTGCCTCTTAAAATTTAAAAAAAAAAAAAGCCAATTAAACTATGACATGTGATTACTTCTAAGACCCAAAGGCCCCAAGATTTCAGAGGTATTAACAAGGAAGGGAGGGAAGGACGTATGATTTAGAAATATAGTGAATTCTATGAGAAAGAGCTGGACCAATTCCAATGAGTTACCTGATGGAGCAGGGATCCAGGAGAGGAGGGGTGAGGCACGGGGTCGCTACTTTGGTTATAACCTTTGTTAAAACTTCAAAAAATATTATTTGTGTAACTTTACGGTTAAGGGTTTACTAAGTTTTAAATAAACAAGAAAAGGACATAGATCATAACCTCCAATTAAAAAACAAAACGGAAAAAGGTTTCACGGCTCTAGGAAAAGAGCTTAAGTGCTATTTAATGAACCGACTTAGCGTAAAAACATGTTGTAATTCTCATTGTTTTACTATCCAAAACCAACTGCAAATGGGTGAGGAAAGCTGTCGAGTGATCCAAAACCACTCAAAAGCTGCTACCCCCCACCTTCTGCCCTCTTCTCTCAAATGGAACAAAATGTAAACTATCACCGCTCACTTGCCTATTTTATAGATATTTATTTGCGTGTGTTTCTGAGACATGTGTCCTCCCGTCCAGCCTTTACTTCCCAGAGGCGGCATCCTTCACATAAGGGAGGAGGCTCATTCCTCACCTCTCTAGCTTGGGTAAGCATCAATTCATAAAGGACACAGGAGTCATTGTCGCCAGGGTCTGACACAGGTACCCGTTAGTCAGGCACTGGCTCTCCCGCTTAGGAGAAACCAGACTGATAGGGAGTGTGCATACAAAAAAGGAATAATAAATTTTTAAAAGAAAACTTTATTCCTGTTAGACTAAACTCTCTCCTGAGAAAAGATATTGATTCTGGCCTCCCCAAACACATTTTTTTTTAATGTGCCATTCTTCAGTTTTCCATGGGTTTGGAAGTAGTACCAGAGGCAGGGTTGTTAGCCTGCCTCTAAGAAATGACAAGAGCCTGGGCGTTGGAACAGAATTCAGCCGTGCTCTCGGATGGAATTAGTCCACAGTTACACACACACACACACACGCGCGCGCGCGCGCGCACTTAAACACACAAGCGCTAGCCAGGGCTACCGAGGACACGGGAGGGTTAAATTTTACAAGCCTACCCATCAGCCTGCCATTGGTTTCAGGGCCGTGGCAGAAGACAGAAGACTCCTGGATCAGAGACAAAGAACTCTGCAGCTCACAGCAGCACAGTGCCGCCATTTGCACCCGCTCCCCAAGGCGTCCCCCCGCAGGGCAGTGGGAAGGGGGGGAAGGAGGGGCGAGGTGATGCACATAGTGGCTTACGTTTCACAGAAAGAGCCCTCAGCTTAGGGGACCCAGATCTTCTTCTTCCGAATACTCTCATCGTGCTAAAATCCACACCACACGGCATTTCCTACGTTAGCTCATTTGGAGCACCCAGTTCAACGGCACCATATCTTTCATCATAGATAGTAAACCTGCCTGCCCTTGGCACCAGAGGAAGACATTATCTTTACTACACCAGACAATAAAAAAACTGGGCCTTTGCCCTAAAGCAGGCGTTCGCAGTCTCACTACTATTAACATTCTGGACTCAACAGTTTTCTGCTGTGAGGGCTGCCATGTGCATGACGAGGTCCTTTAGCAGCACCCCTGGCCACTTCCCAGCAGATGCCAGGAGTCGTCCCTCAGCTGTCACCGTCAAAAATGTCCCCAGAAATGGCCAAACAGCCCTCAGAGGCAGGAGTGCCTCCAGCTGAGAATGGCCGTCCCAGAGGAAGGTCTGTCCCTCACGATTGTTCCAACAGCCTTGAAAAGAAAGTCCGGACAAAGGCAGTCTGCACCTCTGCTTGTAACTTCTGCCGAAACACAAGAGATCCGTGGGGAACTGGCTTCCAGCGGAGGCCTCGATATTTACTCCTAGAACTTGATCTGCCTTTCAGGCACAGACAAATGACTTGGCCAATTATGGATGGTATTTATACACACATGCGTGCACGCACATGCACGCCCGTGTGCACACACAGACACAGCTTTGTTCATGGCCCCTTGACTAAAGTGTTAATATGAACCATTTAGATGATAGGAAATCAGTCCAAAAAGGTTAATAGCTATGGCCAAAGAGAAAGCATATGTGTCATTCACATAGTATACAATGACTGTATTTCCGCTCTTACATAGAATTTTTTCCTTCCTTGAGCTAATAAGTGTCTTTTCTTCTTTTTGCATTTAATACTCTTTCCCCAGATTACTCACATGGTTTGAAATTGGACAGACCTGCATTCAAATACCAACTCCAGGGCGCCTGGGTGGCT
Organism: Mungos mungo; assembly: GCA_004023785.1. Taxonomy (NCBI): domain Eukaryota; kingdom Metazoa; phylum Chordata; class Mammalia; order Carnivora; family Herpestidae; genus Mungos; species Mungos mungo. The sequence goes on from PISW01002369.1 coordinate 123,458, forward strand.
CTGTTGGTTGAGCGTCTGACTTCGACTCAAATCATGATATCACAGCTCGTGGGTGCGAGCCCCAAGTCAGGCTCTGTGCTGACAGCTCGGAGCCCAAAGCCTGCTTCAGATTCTGTTTCCCTCTCTCTCTGCCCCTCCCCAGCACGCTCTCACTCTCTCAAAAATAAACATTAAAAAAGGTGTTTTTTTTTTCCCAAATACCAACTCCTCTGCATGGTGGTACAATCCTAGACAAGCAATCCCATCTACCTGAGCTCATTTTCTTTCTACACATGAGGCAGGGGTGAGGAGACCTATGTTTCAGGGTTGTCCTCACAATTCTATGAAGATAAAAGTGCCAAGTACAGCGCCTGGCACACCACAGGTGCGTCCTCGAGTCATTCTTACTGTGCCAGAGCTTTGCACTAATCTCTCCACACCCTCACTTGGCTCTTCACAATATTGATAACATAGCTGCTTAAGATGTGGAGCAGAAGGTCTCCAGGCCGTAGAGAGAATGCCTCTAAGACCTGACCCTGTGTTTCTTGCCAACTGCACGTGCTAAGTCCAGTTCTGTCATTAATAGGGTCAAAGAAGAACGTAAGCCTGACCTTTTGTCACCCGGTCTTATTTCCTTAGAACTGACATCAGTGTGCTGACGGCGCCCAGCTTTTACCAATCTGTTTACTGGGTCTCTCTGCACGCTTCTACTTTAACACGCTATCCTTCTCCTGTAGAATGAGAAACGGAGGTCTGCAGACACTTGCCCACGGCTGTTCAGGTCATTTCAGAGACCAGTTACCTCTGCTGGTTCCTTGTGATGCCAAACTTACAGGGAAAGAAATACCAGGGCACCTGGTGACTCAGTGGGTTACCTGTCAGCCTCCTGACTTCAGCTCGGGTCACGATTTCATGGTTCGTGAGTTCGAGCCCTGCATCAGCCTGCCTGGGATTCTGTGTCTCCCTCTCTCTCTGTCCCTCCCCTCCTTGTGCACTCTCTTGCTCTTTCTCTTTCATAAATAAATAAATATTTTAAAAATTTTTAAATAAAGAAATACCTATCAGAGATTTTGAAACTTGTTGAGTGATTAACAAAGAGATTTCTCTTTTGGTAACAGTGGTATGATCTTCTTTGATTTCTAGCATTTTGGCTTTGGAATATAAATTAGCTTGGTTTTTGGCAGCTGTTAGGTACTGTCTACACATGATGATTACTCTTCTTTGTCTTAAAATGTAACATTTAATTATAGCCTCACAGAAGACTTAAAATTTCATTTTTCCCTCAGGGGGGAAAAATACCTATAACTGGAGTTTATGAAAAATTATTAGCTGTAGCTAATCCTGGGTAATAAATTGGATTTTTGAAATCGGTGTGATTTTTAGCACATTAGGCTTTTTGTCAGGAAGGCGACGCTCACAGAAAATGCCGGCGGAACAATCAAGCGCAGTCTCACTGCCACAGGACAAATACAATTGGGAAGACCGTCGATGGAACTTGCTGGATGGTGAGATTTGCTTTCTGAAAAGGAAATATCACATAATAGCCGATGGACGAGTGGCAATTCCTAGTGACTTCGTGTTCCCTTGAGCCTGGGGTATGATTTCCATCCCCCCACCTAAATTCCCGTCCTCCATTTAGAAATGTAAGAATTCTACATGAATGATATTAAAAAGCCTAACTGACTTATTTCTTGCATCATTTAACCCACACTACACTCCCTCCTCCCTTCTGCAAGCACATGTACACACACACACACACACACACACACAACCCCCTCCCCATCTCTTTCTCTTCCCTTACAAACACAGTGTTCCATCGGCCTAAAAGGAAAATCAATATAACACACAGCAAATATTTGAGATGCATCTGTATAAGCAATTCTTCTATGAAAAACAAATTCCAACCACAGCAATTTCAAAGACCTTATAGGAGACAATATCACAGCATAAAAAAAAAAAAAAGAAGAAGAAGAAGAAAGAAAAAAAACTCCTTTTCTAAAAGGAGGAATTTTTTTCTAGATAAAAACCCCAAGTCCATATTTTTTTCTGTATCAAAAAATGTCTCCCTCGTTGCCTCTCATGGCTTACCCCATTGCACCTTACTCTTCAAAGTTATTTATTAAAGTTACATCATTTTCCAGAATTATAGTAAATATATAAAAATTTTAAAAAGACCATCCAAACGGCTATTCTCTTTGTAGGAAAACTAGGAAGACTGGAAGTGTGTGTGTTGTTTTGTGTTTAACATCGCGCAGCCACCTGGCTGCCGGAGCGGGTTCAACCAGCCTATGGCTAGGAAGAGCTTGCTAGAAAGAGGAAAAGTGCTGATTGGCTTAGGCGCATGTCTAAAGATGTGGAGACTACCTGATCCACTGGGATCTCAACTTGAGTATCTTCATCTTCTTGGACTTCTGCTGCCCCCCGTGTCTCCGGCCTCTCGGTTCCAGCTTTGAAGACGCCTTCATCTGTCATGGGAGACAAACGCACAGCGAAAATCAAAATCCAATTGTGACATCGTGTGGCTGATGTTGAAATTACAATCAAATACCTAATGGAGATCACGTTTTCTAACGGGCTTCTTGGCTCCCTTTGCACCGTCCCCCCAATTCCCGTGCACGTTCGCAGTGGGAAGACGGCAGTGGCCAAGACGGGGCGGGGCCAGCAGGGCAGGTCCCAGACCCCTCCCTCGCCCTCTGGCTGCTGATTTGGTAACACAACCCTGCAGATATAGTTGGACAGAGAGGACCTCACACCTATAACCTGCTCGCCACTCCTATCCAGGAAGCAGCGGCGACGCTCCGTGCCTGCAAAGCACTGGGTTCACAGGCTCCGCTTCCCGTAGAGAATGCTGTGCGTGGAGGACAGCGCTGTGCAATCACAGAGCGGACTCCGGGACTCACACAGATCGATCTTTTATTTTGCAGACTTCCGCAGGATTTTCACCACCTAGGTCTTTACTTAGCTGTAAAATGAACCTAAATCTCGAGGACTTTAGGTTAGGCTCCCGTAACCTGTTTTCCCCACAGAAAGCAACGACAGCTGTTTTCCGTATCCGAAGTCGTTTTCCCGTTTCCCCTTGGTCTTTTCTCCTCTGAGCCACGTCATCAAGGAGTCCCAGAGCCATTTGTCATTCTCGCAGCGGGCCCCCAAAATAGGTTTAAGGCTTCGGTCCTTCTCACAGAAGGTTCCTCTGTCCAATTTTTAAGGATCTCCAGGGATGGCCAACTCCCCTCCCTCTCGGATAACCTATTATAGGACTAGATAACCCCCTGCACTATAGAAAGTATGGTTTCCCCCTTTGTCTTGAAACCCCCTCTATTTTCCCCAAGAGAGCCCTGCTTCCAAGCACACAGTGACTGGATGTGTGTCACATGATACCACTTCAGAGTGTTTAAGTTATAAAGTCGCTCTTGATTAAACGTAAAACAGATTCTTACATTCGTGGAGGCTGAGTTCTAGATGAGGCACCGTGTGGGTCGATGTGGCCACCTAAGCTATGAATGAGGTGTGCACCGTGTCCGCTCAGGTTGTTTACAGACCAATGCGCGTCTGTCCAGACATGCACACACGCCCCCAGGGAGGCCCCTGATGTAGCGCTGGGAGAGGGGAGGTAGGGAAGGCTGTGGGCACTGAGCAGACACAACCGAGTGAAAAAGGGAGGGACAGAGGGAGGAAACGTAACCAAACTCAAGCCCTTCTGGCTTCTTCTAGAGAAACCATTTTCCTTTTTAATTACTTTTTTCGTACTTTGACTGGATATCAGCTTCTCTACTCTCCTTTTTAAAAACCAGGGACGACACAGCTGCCCTCAAAGCTGACTATACGTGTAAGATTAATTTGCATGGATTAGCTCATTTTGAGGATCATCTACAGCAACCATGGACTCCCAGCCTGGTCCTTCCTGTCACCCAATGAAGTCTTTCCACCCAGTGATCCTTTCTTCCATCAGCTTGTATGCTTGAGCAATCCAGGGTTGTTTTCATTCATCAGTGTTCTCACTTAAATCATCTGATATGTACATAAAAATAAAAAGTATACATCTGTACAGAAATCCTTACAAAATCATTACCAAATGATGATGTCACCATCGGCATTACCGCTAGCACTAACCCTCCTCCAAAGACATGTCCCACACAGCACAACCAAGGATTATGTCCTGACACTGTTGTGTCTTACAGCTGGGAATGGACCCACAGCGAAATCTCGGAGGAAAGGATGTAGAAAGTGAGATAAAGCATGTGAAGACGTCCTCACAGATGTAGAAATAAATGCAGAGTTCTGGTCGTGCACTCAACAAAGCCATCCCTGACCTAACAAAAGTGCAGGGAAAGCTGCTGCGAGGGGCCACGAAAATAACTTACAATTATTCTGTCGTAAAGGAGGAAAAGCGGAAAGGAGTGATCAAGTCCACAAAAGCGGAGTCAACAGACATCGGGGAAGCTATTGGTCCAATAGTTCCAGTTCTGGAACTTGGAACTCAAGGAAACAACGGTGGAAACAATAGAAATAAATTCTGCCTTATTCACATGTGGAGGTCATAACCTTGAGGACGTTCACAGGCAGATTTCAAAAACCAGGCTACACAATTTATCAAATGTTATCTCCAGTGCGGTTTTAAAAGGAAAACCAGGCATGTGTGACGTTCATTGCTACCTTCTGGATTACCTTAGAAGACAATAATCACACTCATCTACGAAATGTCCCTGGAGTCAACCTGCAGAGAAGGACGCTGCCCTATGGCGAAGACCTAAGCACCTGACTTTTTGGGTGACATTTCAGCGTTCACGTGTTGCACTTGTTTTCAAAGACAAGTCCCAAGAATAACCTACAGACACGGAGTATGTTCTCAAATACTCACCTTCAACGAAATGCTTAACCGTATCCCACCAGAGCTAGGCATGGCTTGCCGAGGTGTTTCAGAATACACATTTCACCGGAAAAGAAAAATAAAATCAATAGCAACAAATAAAATAAAATCGGAAGGGCGTTGAAATGGAAAGTGGCAGCCACATGGTAGAAACAGCAGAGACAAGTAACAAAAACTCAGCGTTGTGCGCGGCCACGCAGAGAACAGAAACATAAGTGTGTCTGCGGTGTGGGTGGAGGGCCTTGTCCGTCAGCAAACTGGTGTGTGAGCCGTCTCGGGCAGCACAGCAAGATGGGCAAGTCAGAAGGGAAGGCACGGGAATAAACAGTGGCAAAAAAAAAAAAAAGAGAGAGAGAGAGAACAGCTAGAAAATTACTCCATGATAGGAGAAAGCAAGGTTTACTATACATGTTATACAAAATTAAAAATAGAGAAATATGAATTTCTAGAGAAGAACCATTTTTACACAGCATGTGCTGATTATAAGCTGTATATATGTGTGCAATTTTGAAAATTTGGAAAATGAAAATATCCTCCTAACCTCACGACCCAGAGGCAATCACCAGTGATAATTTGACAACAGGTTCTCCCTCCCTCTCTCACTCCCTCTTTCTCCTTACACACACACACACACACTCATTCATAAAAGTGGAATCTTACTGTATATGTAATTTTCTAAGGCTGTTTTTTACATTAAAATCATATCAGGAGCATTGCACATATCATTAAATGTTATCTGAACAGCAGGAAGTTGCTGCACATGGTGGTACCACACTGTAATTAAGGGACAATACTAAACAATGAAAAACTGTTTTTAAACGAATAGGATGGATTTCATTCATTTGCTTGGTGGGTAAATATATATCGAGGTCCACTATACAAGTCACCCTGGGACTCCTTAGAGGCTTAGCATCTTGCGGAAAGGTCACAGAGACATGGGCTATTTATCTTTCTCTGCACATACCCTGTAGCGCCTTTCCTGCCTCATGGGTCCTAGAGTCCCAGGAATAAGCACGGTGCCCTGCCCATAAGAAATCCTCGAGAAATGCTTACTGAAATTTAAGTCAAAAGACAAGTTCCTGGTTTAATCTCTTTCTCGCAGGTTGAGTCCTATCTTGTTCTAAGCCCTTTTAACCCCACCCCTCTGTGTCAAGGCCACGTACTGAATTTTCTCTGTCAAAACCTCCCCTGAGCATGTCGACATCCTGGTTTTAATACAAGTTTGATTTATATGAATAACACCTATAAATCCTCACTCTCCACCGAATGTCTCATTTTAGAGGAAACTTCAGCAATCCGTGTCTTTCCATGCTGCACCTATCACCTGAGTGGTTTCGATACTCAGGAGATGAGCCATTCCACATCCTGGCCTCAACACTTTGGCTTCTCAACTCCTCTGAGATCCCCAACTCCACGTGGTCACACTTCCTTTTCATCCTGTGAAGGGACTTCCATCACAGCCCACCCGCAGAGTCCACAGTGTTAATCCACGTCTCACACCTTTGCCTTAACATCTGGTTAATGCCTTTCAGCCTTGTCCCTGTGTGGCTGCCTGTTGGGAGTCTATGAGTCTAGCTTTCTCTCTCCATTTCTCCATTTCACTCTCCAGGTGTCAGCAGTACCACCAGCTGCTGCTTCTCAGTCTCCTTGGCCAACTCAGCCTCCTCCGTTCACCCTCTAAGTGTTGGACCACTATTCTCTACTCACACACTCCCCTCCAACAAGCTCATCAAGATCATGGTCATATGCCAATGACTCTCTGATCTGTATCAGCCTCTTCAGAGATCCCAAAACTCATATATCCAATTGTCTTAACCTGACATCTCGCCTTTAATATCAAATGGGCATCTCAACCTTAACATCATCAAAACATGGGCGCCTGGGTGGCTCAATCAGTTAAGCCTTTGACTTCAGCTCAGGTCATGATCTCACTGTTCATGGTTTTGAGCCCCGCACTGGGCTCTGTGCTGACAGCTCGGAGCCTAGAGCCTGCTTCAGATTCTCTCTCTCTCTCTCTCTCTCTCTCTCTCTCTCTCTCTGGCCTTCTCTTTCCCCCTCCTCCATTCATGCTCTATATCTCTCTGTCTCTCAAAAATAAATAAATGTTTTAGAAAGTTAATTAAAAATAAAACATCATCAAAACAGAACTCTGGTCCTCCCCTGGCCAACTGCCCATCAACTCTATTCCCCACACCAAGAAATGGCAAATACCACTCAGTGCTCAAATCTTGGAACTATCCTGACTTCCTTCTTGCTCTCACTCTGTGTATCCATTCCATTGTTGTTTGTCAACTCAATTTCCTTTTAAATATATCCCAAATCTGTGAGTATTATTTCCATCTCCATTATCAACTTGGACTAATTACCATTATCTGCAGGATGGGCAGTTGCAAAGCTTATACATCAATGTCTCACTTCTTCAACTCTGGCTATCCTGTCATTCATCCTTCACAAAATAGCCAAGTGAGCTCAACAGATGATAAAAAGTATTTAGAAACTCTCTAGCATCATCCCGTCATGCAGAGAACCCAAGGTCTTTACCATGGCTCACAAGGATCTGGCATTTACCTCCCTCTTGAAACACGCTTCCTACCACTTTCCCTTTGCCCATTAAACTCCAACCACATTCTGCTTCTCCAACAGATAATGCATTCCCGCCTTTGCACTTCTTATGCTCTCTCCCTGGAATATGCTTTCCCTTATTTTCACATGACTGGCTGCTCCTCATCACACAGATCTCAGGAAACCCTCCTCCTTCCTGTTCTGGTAACCACTAGTCCATTCATATTGTTGTGTTTTAATTCTCTGCCGAGCACTTACTAGTAGCTGATATTTTCCTGTTTTTGTGTTTGCCAGTCTCCATCAAACCATAAACTAGTAGTTTATTTTCCTGTTTTTGTGTTTGCCAGTCTCCATCAAACCATAAACTCCAAGAGAGCGGGCAGCATGCCCATATTGGTCAGTGCTGTATCCCCAGTACGTAACAGAGTTCCACACATGACCGATCAATATGTGTTTGTTGAGAGAATGAAGAGTAGACACTCAAAAATATTTGCTGCACTGAACTAAAATGTAAGGAGGGAGCCGACCACTCAGTCATTCATTATTTGTAAGACCTTATTTTTAAGTAATCTCCACACTCAGTGTGGGGTTCAAACCACAACCCCAAGATCAAGACTTGCACGCTCCACCAACAGAACCAGCCAAGCACCCCAGGAGCATACCACTTAGAAGCCACTGGTCCAGTCCGTTAATTCTCCATGCCCTTGCATGGTTTAGAGCATTTGGAGGAGGAGGGGGATAATGGAGGTTGAGGAGAAAGAAGGGTGGAGTATGGCCAACACAGAGATCAACTATGTATGCCATGGGTGGTGGGGAAAGTTACAGTACCCCAAAGACACCCCTGTCCCAATCCTCAGAAACTGTGACTGTGTTACATTGCACGGCAGAGGTGAAGTAAGGCTCAGGATGAAATTACCATTGCTAATCAGCTGACGGTGAGAAGGGGAGACTGTCCTGGATTATTCTCATGGACCCAATGTAATCACGAAGGTCCTCATAAATGAGAGAGAGAGAGAGGCAAGAGGGTCAGGGTCATGTTGACAGAGTGTGAGAAAGATTCACCAGGTCATTGCTGGCTTTGAAGATGGAGGGGGACATGAACCAGGGAATTGTAGACAACTTTCGAAAACCGAAAAAGGCAAGGGTACAAATTCTCCCCCTTAGAGATTTCAGAAGGAACAAAGCCCTGCCAAGACTGATTATAGGCCAGTGGGGACCATTTTGGAATTCTGACCTCCAGGACTGTAACATCATGAATTTGTGTGTTGTCTTAAAGTACCCAGTTTGTGGTGATTTGTTACAGTACCAATAGAAAACTAGTAATACACCATGTGTCTAAAAACCATGGTCTAGGGGCTCCTGAGTGGCTCAGAGGGTTAAGCATCCCACTTCTGCTCAGGTCATGATCTCTCGGTTTGTGAGATCAAGCCCTGTACCTGGCTCAATGCTGTCAGCACAGAGCCTGTTTCAGATCCTCTGTCCCCGTGTGTGTGTCTCTCTCTCTCTGCCCCTCCCCTGCTCATGCTCTCTCAAAAATAATATAAAAATAGTTTAAAACTAAATAAATGAACAAAAGTCATGGTCTAGAGAGAATATCAGGGCAGTCGCCGCGGCAAAGCCCCTTCCTGACTCCTGCAGACACCAACCGGACGGGTGTTCAGAAAAACCCCTGCAAGCCCGCTTTTTGTTCTCCAGTTATCACCTCTCTTTCTCACTCCCCTACAAGGTGCAAAACACAGCAACACCCCAAACATTCACCCATCTGCCAGAAGAAAAGGGATTCCATTTTTTTTAAATGTCTTCCCCTACCCGAAAACCTCTGCAATAAAAGCCGTGCGCTAACATACTAAAGAGTGGTGATAAATTTGATACACAATACTGCTCTCATTCAATTCCTACACTAAGGGGCAAACTCAATGCTCGGATGCACACACACCCACATTCAGCGCTAATCTTTCCTGTTTGAATCGCGAAGAGACGTTTTCAGTGTATATTACACCGTAAAGCAACAGCAAAGACGCTGGTAAAAATAAAAATGCTCCTCAATTATCTTCCCTGATCCCTCGTGAATTTTACTGGCTGGAGAATGCAAGCAGAGCTGCTGAGGTGGAACAGTCCCAGTGTCACTGTGGAGTTCATAATAAATAGCGATCTGTCTCCCACAGAAAGGGAAAGCAGACGCTCATGCTTGTTCAGTTTCCGCAACTAGACCAGGAGAAACGACGAGGTTTCCCAGTCTCAGGGCATTGGTGTTTCAGCCGAGTGATGTCACAATACTCTAACGTTCTGGAGTAGGAGAAGTCACCAAGTAACACGTGACACACGCAAGTAATTGATGAGAATTAGTGTTTAAGCCTGGCCATCTCGTTCAAAGCGTACCTCCTTACCAGAATTACTAAAAATTATTTTTAAATGGTATAAGCCATATTTTGATGTGCTCCACGTCTGACATCAATGGAAACGTATCAGGACAAAGAAGAAAAACAACGGAGTGACGCCCAGTTCTGAGTACTTTATGGAAATCTTAGATATCTATTAAGTGGAAGTTCTACATGTAAGCAAGAGGAGTTTAATGTGACTATAATTATACATTTTACTATGATTTAGTACTGAGACAGCCTCATAAAGAAATCCTCAATTAGAAACAAGACATTAATTTTAAAACGTAGCTCATGAAACCCAGTAGAGGGGGAAAAAATGTGGGAAACAAGGAGTCTGTAGCTTTCAGTGTGTAAGATAATATTCTAAGAAGAAAAAATATTAAGGTTTACTTACAAGAAAAATCATGTACTCTTTCAATGTGTCACATCAGTTACCAGAGGCAGAATTAAATGCCAAATTGGCAAGGAAGTGACATAGTTCTTTTCATTAGCCAATGTTAATGGGATCCACATGCACACATGAAATATATTGAATTTCTAATATGCAAGTCTTTGTGGAGATAGACTTTTGTCATCCTGTCTTGCTGAAATGTAAAGAAAGTGCTTCCAGAAGCTGGCTGGGTGTGAAGCAGTCTCCCTGGTGCAGGGAGCAGGGAGGAAGGATGGATTCACACGCAGTAGCGCCTCCTGGTGAGAGGATATTGCCAACCCGCCCCTGATCCTTCGTAGGACAGATCCCAGGTCCTCCGCCTACCACTTCCCAGAATTCAAGTACATGATCAACAGGAAGATTCCGATCAGACGACTGGTAGCGTTCGTTCTGAGCACGCCTGAGGCAGACCCGCCACGTAACCCAAACGTTTTCCAAACCACTGACCCCCTCCCTGTGTTTCATTATGTCCCGTAAACTCACTTGGAAACTCTTTAGAGAAACCAGAATATCACAAGATTTCATTTTCTTTGGCAAGTTAGAATATTACGTGACAATGACTGTCCATACACTTACAGAGGCTGAGGTTTCTCAACCGCGGTGAAATATTTGGCTTCCTTCCATTCCCTGACTTCCTCCCCAGGGTATTAAATATTGTCTGCCATGTAATTGGTGTTTAAATCTGTTTGCATCTGTTAAGCAACAGTAACTCTTTGCATAGAGTTGAACTTAACCACCATGATTATTTTTACGTTGGCCTTAAATGGACGCAACAAAATTTTCCAAGTGTAAGCAGAACTTAAAAGCGGGATTATTACCGTTGACTGCCCCAGATCACAGGCAATTTTGTTCTTATCCCTACATTTCTGCGTTAATCTTCTTTTAGATACAGATGTTTTAGATTTTCATCAAAATTAGTAATATTCAGAGTTACAAAGAATAAGGCACACATTTACAATACATAGAATTCATGATCTTTTTAAAAAGTGGTTTATTTATTTACTTTAATCTTTTTTTTTTTTAGAGAGACAGCACACATGAACAAGAAAGGGACAGAGAAAGGGAGGGAGGGAGAGAGAGGGAGAGGGAGTAGGAGAGAGAGAGAGAGAGAGAAAGAGAGAGAATCCTAAGCAGGCTTTACACTTCCCAAGTAGTACTGAGTCTGACACAGGACTTGATCTGTGCCGAAATCGAGAGTCAGACACTCAACTGACTGAGCCACCCAGGTGACCCTAGAATTCATGCCTCTTAACCTTTATAATCAATATAAATTTTGATATAATTTCTAAAGTCTGTATCAGATACATGGGACTGAGAATAAAGTACGTCTAAATAGGTTTAACTAAGCCAACAAGTACATATGGCTTTGCTTTCTCATTTCTAATTGGCTTACCTTATAAAAATCCCAGTGCAAATTAAGTTTCAGTTTATCAGAATAATTGAATTGTTCCTCTTTATACCCCAGTGACTTGAAATTACCTAATAAATGGTCTAAAATTCTCGGTTCCTTTTCTCAATTCTGGCTGGTCCAGCGACCTCCAGATGACCTCGCACATTCCAGTCTGTGAAAGGGCCGGCCATCCTTAAACTACTTCTTTCCTCTAGAAAATTTACCAAGGTAACAAACATATAGGTGCCAACAACAGGAACACATAGTACTTTTAAATTCATCAATTTTTTTATTCATTCATTCATTCTGCCAACGTTTACTGAGCCTGCTTGTGCTCAGGCACGTGCTGGGGGCCAGCCGGAGGAAGACGCTTTGTGTCTCCCGGGGACTTTAAGTGGAAAGTCAATACCATGGAGTAAGTGCAGCAAGTAGGACATGGCTGCCCAGAGTGCCCAGAGGCAGGAAAGGAGGAGGGGAGGCATCGTCAGAGCCTCTGATAGATGGAAGCTACAGATCCGAAGAGGAACAGTACTGCTGGAGGAGCAGAGGAAGGGCGTCTAGACAGAGATCAGTGTGCGCAAAGCCTGAGAGGCAGGAACTAGGTCAGGTAGGCAGCGGGGCTGGGAAGGGCAGGAGGGGAAGGATTCAGAAAGCCTCGTCTCAGGGCACCTGGGTGGCTCAGTTGGTTAAGCATCCAACTTCAGCTCAGGTCCTGATCTCGAGATTTGTGGCTTCGAGCCCCGCATCGGGCTCTGTGCTGACAGCTCAGAGCCTGGATCCTGCCTCAGATTGTCTCTCCCTCTCTCTCTCTGCCCATCCCCCAGCTCATGCTTGCTCACTCTCTCTACCAGAAAGCCCGGGGAAAATGAGAGCAACAAAGGAACGATCGGTATTAAAAGGCATCCTCCAGCCCTGGCATCCCAGTGATCCGGTCAAAGAGGCGAGAGGAGCTTCAGCAGAGGGTGAAGACCAGCTTACACTGGGGTGTGGTTTGAAAGAAGGGGAGGAAGTGAAGACAGGAGTGTGGACCTCTCCTCCCAGATGAGTGCCTGTGAAGCAGAGAAGTCCCACAAAACCGAACGGGGGTCAAATCCCTTCTTTTTTGACTCTCACCTTCCATGAATTTATCACGGATGTCAGCACCATAAAGCTGTTGCTAAGCCTATGTCCCCCACCCACGAACATGTCTAATGAGATCCGAGCCTGCTTGCAGAAACGGTTCATCCATTCGTGCCCAAGTTAAACCAAAGCAGACCATCTTCTTCTCAATGACGTAAACGTAACTAAAAACTGTGGGTCATGAAAATACCTATCATTCTTGCTATGCAGACATTTACTGGAGTTCAAACCTTAGCTAAAATGCCTGAATGAATTACAACATGGTAATCGGTCTGCAGGGAGTCAGGATGAGCAGGGAGCAGGGCAAGATGGACAGATGGCTGCATGCGGAGCCCACCCCAGGAAACAAGGCACCTGCAACTTGCATGTGTAATTGGCATGGTCATTAACAGTCACATCAGAAAAAGAAATAAAAGACTCCTTAGCTTCAGAAAACTACTAAGAATTCATGCAAGGAATCCCCAGAACCCAAGACTGGAGAGAAACCCGGATTTGAAATTTTCAAAACCTACCTGCAGTCAATAAAACTGGAGACGCACAACCAAAATACTTCTCTAAATACTTGCTTCCAGATTCCACACAACGTATCGACTTCAGGGATTGAATGCCTGGCCCAAACATGAAAATAAAGAGACTGCATTTTCAAAAGTTGGTTATTAATCCTAATTATTACTAAATCACTCCTTTGAGAATCTAAGATTCCAACATTTGCTTTCAACTGCTAGCAATGATATGCTTTAAAGTATGCTCCACAATGCCAATAGTGCTGTAATTACATAAAGCAAGTATCATCTCTTTCAAAACAAATGTAACCCTGAGCTGGGCACTGGAGGTTCCGTGAGCTGTGGTCCTCACTCACGGGAAGGGGACGCAGTGTAAGTGTGCAAAAAAGCCCAAATCAGTCACTCTGAATAAAGGGTTCGGATAATTTGACATCTAATCTACTTGGCACAGGTAATATGCCTGAATTGTTCATTAAATCTGAGTGAGAGCGTTTTCAATGTAACCGCTTCAATATTCAACAGAGAGCATGCTTCCATTTGCCTTAGACAGTTGAGTGAGATCTCTTGAACACTTAGCATTTCAGGGGTTTTATATCCGCGCCACAGTAATTTCTGGAGAGGATGATACATTTTTATCAGAATTGATGTCCTGCTAAGGCTGTAACTTAGCTTTGACTAACGGTTAATCTTCCATCTGAACAGGCAATGGAAGTCACAGTATATTCAATTTGGCATATCTTTATGCATAAACTCTATAATTCAAGGAGCTGCTGTCAATAAATAGTAGACAAAAACAAACTTTTCATAAGATGTCTTTCTCCGCAATATCTATCACATTCCAAATTTTATTTAAGATAGTCTGAGGTAAATCCACTTATAGGGGTCTACTGAATTCCATCATAAGATGACTATACACCCACAAATATGCCCACATATCAGTAAGTGATATAAACATTCAGATATGAAGTCACTATATATTCACTTAGTACAAAATTTGAAAGAATCAAGGAAACATAAAATGTCACCCCACCAATGGGAGAAGTGATCTTGATAGCTTCAATTAATGATGGAAAATACACAGATTAAGTACAAAATCATACTACTTATTACAAAACAAAGAAGACAGATCAAAACAAGTCAGTCCATGTTTTGCTCATGTAGATTTAATGTTACCCCAACAACAGATACTGAATGAGTATCCATCCATTTAGTGTTGAGACTTAGAGACTTAGTCTGTATCGTAATTGAAATAAACACCTATGGATGCCGTACTTTTGCAAGGGTGGAAAACACTCTCCTCTAGCATTTTTGCCTATGGTTGAAGTTCATCATCTAATAGCTTCATTCCGAATGGAATAATTCTGGATCCTTGAGCTTGCAGAATGGGATCTTTTTTATGGTTTTTTTTTTTTTTTGAGAGAGAGAGAGGGAGAAACAGAATGCAAGTGGGCAAGGGGCAGATGAGAGGAAGACACAGAATCCAAAGCAGCCTCCAGGCTCAAACTCACGAACCACAAGCTCATGACCTGAGCCAAAGTCAGATGCTCAACCGACTTAAGCCACCCAGGCGCCCTTAGAATGGTATCTTTCAAATATTCTTGCTTCTTTCTTAACTGATATTTGAGAAATACCAATAGCCTACTTGTTTTAATCTTGGAGAGGGGGAAACAAATAATCTTGCGTTGGATTTTCATTGACCTATACTTTTTATGTATCCCATTGCATTAAGTTGGTAAGAATTAATGGTTAGTTGGTTGATTATGATGTTTCACCTACTTGGAATCAAGATAAAACAAAAATATGGGTAAGCCTAAGAAAATACCTATTTTGGAATAGGGTAGAAGTATTTATTATCTAGCCAGGAAACATTTTTTTCCTCAGCCTGAACCTAGAGCAAGATGTAAATTAATAATAATAGTGACAATAATAATGATGATGATTAGCTAATAGTTCTTGGATGCTTCCTCTGTGACAGGCATTGTTGGATGCACACTACACATGAAAGTCAGTGGCCAAAACAGCCTTAGGAAGTAATTGCTAATGTTACCTGCATTTTACCG
This sequence comes from Mungos mungo, assembly GCA_004023785.1. Taxonomy (NCBI): domain Eukaryota; kingdom Metazoa; phylum Chordata; class Mammalia; order Carnivora; family Herpestidae; genus Mungos; species Mungos mungo. Next base: position 138,749 of record PISW01002369.1, read on the forward strand.
ACAGAAAACAACGTTGCTCTGAAGTTCACAGGCAGCGAGCAGTGGAAACAAGGTTCAGATACAGGTGATTGAAACGAGATTCATTACCCAACGGTTAATGGCAGGTTCTGGGTTTTCTAATGTGCCCCTTATGACCCATTCGTGGGCTGCAACATTGGCTTAATGGGTTGCAGCTAGTGTTTTTTGTTTTTGTTTTTTTAACTTATTTTTGATACAGAGAAAGACAGAGCATGAAAGGGGGAGGGGCAGAGAGAGAGGAAGACACAGAATCCGAAGACAGGCTCCAGGCTCTGAGCTGTCAGCACAGAGCCTGACATGGGGCTCGAACCCACGAACGTGAGATCTGACCTGAGCTGAAGCCGGAGGCTCAACCGACTGAGCCACCCAGGCACTCCGCAGCTAGTGTTTTTTTACGGAACATAGAAGAAAACAGGAAACAGACTGTGCCTCCAAGGTGGGCCTCATGAGTGCACGGGGGCCCCGGGAGGAAGAACATCCACTTGGCTTCGGGCTCTGCTGTCACCATCTTGACATTCTTGGTAATTTCATCTCTGAGCCTGTGTTTTGTACGTGAAATCCAGTGAGACAACGGAGCACGTTTGTGAGGATACGCGTGCCCATGGTCCTCACTGCCCCGTTCACACACCATGTTTGCGATGCCCCCCTCTCCACGGGCACAGAGCTTAGGCAGAGCCCCAAGGTGGGCAGACTGTCCAGACTCTGAGTGAGTACAAGGTTAGCGTGTTCTGTGTACACCTGAGCAGGGGGTGGCGGGTCACTGATGGCCCCTGGATGCCACACTTTCCATTAAAACCAGGGGTGCCTGGGTGGCTCAATCCGTTAAGTGTCCAACTTTGGCTCAGGGTTTCCGAGTTCGAGCCCCGTGTCGGGCTCTGTGCTGACAGCTCGGAGCCTGGAGTCTGCTTCAGATTCTGTGTCTCCCTCTCTCTGCCCCTCCCCTGCTCGTGCTGTCCCTCTCTGTCTCTCAAAAATGAATAAGCATTAAAAAAAAAAACTGACCTTGCTCCCTGGGAAGAAAGACTCTGGCGGCACTCTAAGACATAAGGAAGACCAAGGATCATCCTGGCCTGCTCTCCATTGTGTGACCTCCCAGAAGTCACGCGTTTCTGCCTGAAATGATGAGGAAGCAGGGAAACGGAAGGGGACCCTGGTTTACTTTCTTTTCAGTCCTTCCTTCCTCCCCTGCACACCAAAGGCCGGGAGTCCTGGGACAGTGTGTGTATTAAAAAGTGCAGTGAGCAGCTGAGTGGGTCCTAATACAGTATTTCCGCGAAACACACACACAAGGACGTGTCACGAAACACAATCTGTGCGACTGTGAGGACACGTGTGACTTATGTGCTCTTATATTTTGCATGTAAACTCAGCACTGTGCGATGTAAAGATAAATGGCAGAGTTCATCTTAATTAAAATTTTTGCTTCTTCTCTATGTAGGATGACAATAACAGCAAATAAAAGACACTATCGAGAAGGAGAAAGACCATGGAAGTGAGGGAACAGTATGTCTACATATCTTCCATGTGTCACACTGTCATCGTGCGCTGGACCCTGACAGTTAGGCAGGCAGCCCTGTGCGAGACGCATGGGGAAAGCAATGGCTGTTTCACACAACTTTTGTTTCACATGACATTTTATGAACAAAAGGTAATGATGGAAGTGTGTATTTTCCCAGGAGTGCTACTATGAATGATATGATATTAAAAATATCAACATATTTCTTTTTGAAAAGTCAGTGGCCAAATGAATTTAGCACACACTGATGAATCCCACAGCTGGGTTGAAATGGAATCTGGCAAACCTCTATTAGAGAACATTCGAAAAAAGCTTTTAAATAAAGAGGGAGCTCATAATATTGAGACTGTGTCTGGCTGCATTGACTTCATTCAGAATGCTATTTCAAAGAAATGTTCAACAGTCCAACGTTACATTCAAATGAATTACACTTTGTTCTTAAGGACAATGTAAGAGGCACGTTTTAAAGCCAGAAGATGAGGACGTCTGGGTGGCTCAGGCGGTTGAGCGTCTGACTCCTGATTTCGGCTCAGGTCGTGATCTCCCAGTTCACGGAATTGAGCCCCACATCGGGCTCTGTGCTGAGCCTGGAGCCTGCTTGGGAGTCTCTCTCCTTCCTTCCCTCTTTGCCCATCTCTCCTGCTCAAGCTTGCTCGCTCACTCTCCAAATAAATAAATAAACTTTAAAGCCAGAGATGGAACCACACGCCAGGGCTGTAGCTGCTCTCAAGGGGAGCTGGCCTCCCTGCACATGTGGGTGGAGCTGACTGGTGCCCACACAGCTTGGCACACCCTCTCTTGCCCAACTTAAATACAAAATTCCTGCAGGTTGCCACAATTTTACCTTAATCTCAGAAAGGTCACTGAGTTGTCAGAGATGTGGTACACTGCCAAATCAATAACTGAGGAAATAAATGCACAAAGGCATTCTTACATTAAATAAAGAATCTATGCAAATCTGTTGCACATCAAACTTCCCTGAATTTATTAACTTGCAAAAAGAAGCTATAAACTGTACTGGATAAGGATCACGGCAGCCAGGTTTTTTGGATTTGCTTTGTTTTCTTAAATGAGTTTGCTTTTTAGAAAAATGTTTATTGATTTTGAGAGAGACAGAGACAGAGAGAGACAGAGACATTCACAAGAGCATGCACATGCATGAGCAGGGGAGGGGCAGAGAGGGAGAGAGAGAATCCCAAGCAGGCTCTGCACTATCAGCACAGAGCCCAACGTGGGGCTCGATCTCACGAACCCAAAATCATGAACTGAGCCACAATCCAGAGTCGGAAGCCTAACCAACTGAGCCACCAGGCGCCCCCAACCAGGCTTTTTCATAAACGATGCAGTGCCTGAGGATGTGCGGCCATCGATGCCTGCTGTACGCGCTTAGGGGGCCGTCGAGTCGGCACTCAGAAAGGAAAGAGAAACCGACAGAGAGGAAACAGTTCAGACTACTGCTCATTTGAAAGAGTGTAAGAGTAAAAGCCGTTCTTAACCTTCACTGTACTGAGCTTTCCCACCAGCGGGAAATAAAAGTGAGAAGTGGCTTGTCTGATGCATCCAACGATCCTGACCTCACCCCTGACCTTCCTCTGAGCCCCGAGGATGGAGGCGACCTGGATGGTGTGCAGGTGCCCACACAGCCGGCGGATTCCCACCGATGCTCTCAGGAAAGAGGAGGGGAAGAGTGGGAAGCTCTCTCCCTGAAGGAACAGGCCTCACCAGGGTCCACTGGGAACGGGCCCTCCAGTTTATGAGCCCACCCCAGGGTTCATCCAGTCGCTCACCTGGCCGCTGCCTGCACACCGACTCCACACCCACCCCTGTGCGGTTCCCAGGGGCTGAGGATGCAGAGGGGAAGACGGCCCTTGCCCCGGCACACGCAGCCCGCATGCCAGGTGCTCCAGGGATCTGAGCGACACCTGTGCAGTGTACAGCAGGGCGCCAGAGGACAGAGTCACCAAACCCCCAAGGAGAAGGGCACGCAAGGGGCAGAGCCCACTGGGTCAGGGTCAGGTTCACTTGAGGAGCTGTGACGCATGCCTACAGGCGACGTGCCAGGACTGTCCAGACAGAAGCCGTGCAGGGTCAGCCGAAGCCTGCAGCAGACGGAGTTTTGTGAGGCAGGGAAAGGGGCTCCATCCTGCAAAGGGAGGGCCTCTGGCAGGGCTTTAGCAGATGAGGAGCCTGCCGAGGTGTGAGTTTTCCAAAGAGCCCTCTGGAAGCAGCTGAGATCCAAGCCATACCGGGGGAGAGCCCAGGGATGGATCAGGGTGAGGAACCCAGAGACTCTACCAGTGAAGGGGAGGCCGACTAAGCAGGAGGGGCCAACGGAGAAGGAAGGAAGACACAGAGACAAAGAGGGGGAGCCAAGGAGGGCTGTCAAAGGTAGAGTATTTTTTAAAAAGCTTTCAGAGGCGTTAAATTACACTGCACCGTGCCTGATTTGTACCAGGCACTCTGCATATATTAACGCAGTAATACTCGCGGGGCTGGGATAATAAGAACACCACTGTCATCTCGTTTTACACTAGAGGAAATCCGCACAGAGGTCAGTGGAGAAACTTGTCCTCGAGATCCCACAGGGTTAAGTGACACCAGAGACGAAGACACCACGTCAGGTGAAGCTGGACTTGACCTTCCGGAGGCCAAGGGCAAGCTTTGCTGCTGTGTGTTCACCGAAAGTCGAAAGAGGAAAAAGGCTTCTGCTATGAAGCATGACTTGGGGGTGAACAGTCAGAGACGTGGGGGTGAAGTGTTCTTTTACGGAAGCCAGTGACACTTGGGGTTTACTAACATGATCTTCTCCGTCCTCTTAGCTGAAGCCCTGGGGGGAGGTGTCAGCACGTGCACGTGTGCCCACACGTGGGGTGGGTGCCGAGGCTTGAAAGTGGGGAGACAGATGCAGCCAGACTACTGTCTTAAGAAGGGCAGGGAGCCACTCACGGCCGACTCTCCGTGCTTCCCGCAGACTTCCCTTGGCCTGGTTTGGGCTGTTCCTCTTCTGTGACCCACAGCACCCCAACCTGCCTCTGTCACGGGGAGCCCCAACCCCCAGACTGCACAGGCTGCTGGCTCACTGTGCTGTGAATTCCAGGAGGGACGGGACCACATCTTGTCCATCCTCACATCCTTAGCATCTAGCAGAGCCGTGAAACAGACCAATAAAACAGCAAGCGTGTGGCTAAGTACCTCTGGCAGATGCATATTTTAGAAATATTCTACCCGGAGCCACGTGCTAGATGGCATGGAGATGCTGGAAATGAAGACCTGTCTTCGAGGTCATACGCACTTTTTTCTGCTCTCAAGTTTCCTCCTCCAGTTTGAGGGTCCCTCCCACACCCAAATGTTTCTAAGTGCCCGCTGGGTCCACGGCCCAGCAGAAACTTGGAGGTGTGTCACGGCTGAGGGACTCTGGATGCTTTTGAATCATGTTTAAATGGAGGAGCGCCTGGGTGGCTCAGTCGGTTAGATGTCCCGTTCTTGGTTTCAGCTCAGGTCATGATCTCACAGCTCGTGAGTTTGAGCCCCACATTGCGCTGACAGTGCGGAGCCTGCTTGGGGTTCTCTCTCTCCTTCTCTCTCTGCCTGTCCCCTGCTTGCATGTGCGCACTCATGCTTGCTCTCTAAATAAATAAATAAATAAATAAATAAATAAATAAATAAACTTGGAAATTTTAATGGAACTCAGTGTCTGCACCATTTCAATTAGACACACAAAGATCGTCAGGCTGTCAGTCTCTGTTACGTGCCGTATGCCGAACACCGTGTTACACGTGATTCATCTGGAACAGGCAACGAGACACAAGTAAGTGCACGAGTCTGTCCCAGATGTGGGACAGCAGGCGACTTCAGGGTGCAAACACGCATGCACACGGGAGTGTCCGTGTGCATCAGTGCATATCCATGTGGGTGTACAGGCACGCACGCATGACAGAGGAGCTTGGCACCTGCACGGCACCCCACGGGCCGAGTCCCTCAACCATGCGACGTCCCCATCCGCTCCCCTCACAACGCGTCGGCAACACCAACCAGACTGTCTGGTTTTAACTTTTTAAAAAATCGATTTATTGTTTAATTTACATCCAAGTTAGCATATGGTGCAACCACGATTTCAGGAGTAGATTCCTTAACGCCCCTCACCCATTTAGCCCATCCCCCCTCCCACCACCCCTCCAGGAACCCTCTGTTTGTTCTCTGTATTTAAGTCTTTTATGTTTTGTCCCTCCCCCGTCTTTATATTATTTTTGCTTTCCTTACATTCATCTGTTTTATACCTGTTAATTCCTCATATGAGCGAAGTCATATGATATTTGTCTTTCTCTGACTAATCTTGCTTAGCATAATACCCTCCAGTTTCATCCACATAGTTGCAAATGGCAAGGTTTCACTCTTTGGTTGCCAAGTAATACTCCATTGTGTGTGTGTGTGTGTGTGTGTGTGTGTGTATATATACACCACATCTTCTTTATCCATTTATCTATCGGTGGACAGAGTTTAACTCTTCATTGAAATGGTAGGTAACTTCTAACATTGGCCAGTTCTTGATTTGCTTATGTTGCATACATTCCATGAAGAGAGCCTTAGACAGGAAGTTCTGTGCATCCAGTCACACGCACACGGATATGCATATTCTGAGAAAACAGCTCTTTGGGAAGTCTGAAACTCCTTTTTCTTTTCTAACTTGACTACCTAATTCAATGTAAATAAATATCCCCCTCAAATCCTGGTAATTCATTTCCCACTTTGAAATCACGTGCTCCCATTAATCCCAGAGCAGTAAATACAGGGCATTACACCAAGCCACAATGCAGCCCGACTCTACCCGCTCTGCCAGCACACATAGGTGACACATTTGCACCTAATATTTCACCTACAAGCCTGCCTCCGGCTCTTGCATTCTCTCTTGCCTATAGTCTTCATCCCAGAGTATCCAACAAGCCTTTATTCTATATTATGTTTATTCTGCATTGTATAAGGATTTCTAAAAAGTTTAACACCCAGTGGTGGATCTGTATTCTAACTGGAAGTAAACACCCACTGATTGACATGTTTTACTGATACCCACCCCCAACCCACCACGATCCGGGCAGACATTGTACTAGCATTCAGGGCACAAAGACAAACGAAAGACGGATCCTGGCCTCGAATAGATCATATTCCTAATAAAACACTTTTTTCTTATTTTAAGTTTTTATTTATTTTTGAGACAGAGAGAGACACCAAGTACCAGCAGGGGAGGAGGGGCAGAGAGAGAGGGAGGCACAGAATCCAAAGCAGGCTCCAGGCTCTGAGCTGTCAGCACAGAGCCCGACATGGGGCTCAAACCCATGGATAATGAGATCACAATCTGAGCCGAAGTCCGACACTTAACCGACTGAACCACCCAGGCGCCCCCACAATAAAAAGCACTTTATATAATACATGCGATATGCAGGTGTATGCAAAGAACTAATGGTACCCTTTAAAAAAGGGGGTGACTATTTCTGACTGAGGGCCTAATGCCGGTTCCACAGAAAACCAGAAATCTTAGCTGGCTCCGGCAAGGCTGCACAAGTGAGTGTGGACCCTGGCAGACCGGGCAGACCCGACAAGACTCACAAACTATGCCAGAGTCACAGGCCCGGCTCTGGGGAGCAAGAAGCCACCGGTTTGCAGGAGAGAGTCAGGATCCTGTCTGCGCTTCAGACACTACCTTGGGGCTCTCAAGGATAAAGGGGATGAGGACTGGAGGCGGAGCACAGCTGCACGAGGCGGAGCACGCCCTGGGCCAGGAGAACATGACCCCGGCTGACGGCAGAGCGGAGGAGACACCAGGATGCGTGCTGTCAGTGGCCCGGACAGGGCCCTGCGGGACGCATCAGGGCAGAACTCCAGCTGAAGGGCGAGGCTGACCTGTCTCACTTGGCCAACTCCATGGAACACGTAAAGAAGACGTAGCTGGGAGGGGAACCACAAGGAATCGGTTGATCTAGAATCTTCCAAATCTGAAAACCTCTTGCCACAGTGAAGGGATACCTCAGGGAGCTGGGATGCAGGACCTGTGTGCCAGGAATGCAGACAAGGGACGCCACACTTCAAGGCAAACTGAAAGGCAGGCTGATCTCTCTTCCCAGAGGGAGAAGAAACAGGAGGGGAGAGGGAAAGACAGCAGGCAGGAGCACCACGAGATCTAAGGGAAGAGTGCTTGAGAAGATGGAAGGGTGCCCGCAAAACACCAGCGCCGCATACGGACTTCGTGCAGTGGTAATAACGCAGATTCCTTTTTGAGAGCAGGCCCCCATGTTAGATGCCCGTTTGTGAGTCTGTAAGCAAACGTGTAAGGTTCAGGTCAGTGAGCATGAGGACTAGAAGGTCTTCCAGACATGACTGTCCTTCCCTTGGACCTTCAGAGCATGAGACTACCAAGAGGAGGAAGAGCATGGGGACATTCCAGGCAGGAATTTAAAGCAAGAACCGGGGCAGCTGGCTGGCTCAGTCAGTTGAGCGTCTGACTCTTAGTTTCAGCTCCAGTCATGATTTCAAGGTTCGTGAGAACCTTGCTTGGGATCCCTGCTTGGGATTCTCTCTCTCCCCCTCTCTCAGAATAAATAAATAAACATTAAAAAAAAAAAAAAGGCAAGAACAGAGCACTGGAGGAGCAGGGATCATGGAGGGAGCTAAGGAAAGGGACCCATCTCCTTGGATTCCCTTGGAGGGGTGGTGGGAGATAAAGCCAGACCCATGGAGGGCTACTGATGAGCCCGGACTGTCCAGCAGAGACGCAGGGACCCTCCCGGTCCACAGCTACGCCCACAGGTCCCCTCTGTCAGGAGGTCCCCACTCCATACAAAATCTGACCATGACAGCCCCAAATTCTTTAAATTCTTTTTTAGTTGTATACGTTGATTTATTTATCTTGAGAGAAACAGAGTGATTGGGCCTGAGAGAGAGAGAGAGAGAGAGAGAGAGAGAGAGAGAGAGAGAGAATCTCAAGCAGGCTCCATACTGTCAGCACGAAGACCTATGTGGGGCCTGAATGCACAAATCTGTAAGATTGTGACCTGAGACACTTAGACGGAGCCACCCAGGCGCCCTGCCCCAAATTCCTCCTGGCCACTCTCTGGGTACCAGCTCCTTCCCTAACAACAGGCCGGACAGGAAGGCGGAATGATGGAACAGGCCCGCTGCGTTTCTATCAGCACAGGCTGTAAAAGAGGCCGCCCGCCCCATCTCCAGCTGACCTTGCCTGCCAACGCACACAGCTGACTGTCCCCCGCTTAATCCGGTAAACCGGACCCCTCTGAGATGCCTGGTGGCCTACCCCTCAGAAATCCTCATTAACCCGACTCTCAGGGTGGAAAGGGGGAAGATAAAAGACCTGGACTCGTTCACTGCTTAAAAATTGTTCAGAAGTGGTGATTCTCACACCTGCGGATTCCGTCTCAAAAGAGGGTTTCAAGGCAAAAAAAAAAAAAAAAAAAAACACTGTTCACTTTTTCTCCCATCCTCTTCGTTCTCTTCTGTGATTTGTGCAAACACATGCCTGTTTCCGTTCACAGGTGGGCGACTGGCCAGATTCCGTCTTAATTTCTATTAAACACACAGAGCAGCAGCTATGTGGGAATCACCACGTCCCAAGGACCTGAGCCCGATGACCAGAAAGGGGTTTCGCTCTTAAACAATCAGTGCAAATTCAGCTCTGGCTCCTTCTCGGAGTCTGGGAGCCTCTGCCTAACCACAGACAGGATCAAAAGGTTACAGCAGATTTGGAGACATGTCTGCACCCAGCTTGGAGATATTTACACATTGGCTTTTTTATAGCATTAATTGGAAATTTTAAGCAGCAGGTGGTGAGATTTCATTTTATTTTGTAAGGAAAAATCTAAGCGTTGTCAAATGGCCTGGGTGGAAGTGAATTATTTAGAGTTTTTTCCCTCAAACTCTCAGAAATGAGGCTCTCGCTGCCTGCCGCGTAATGGCCTTCTCGCGCCATGTAAATGTGGGATCAATCTAGTTTTAAACAGAAAGATTTTTCTAATGGGTTTTTGGTATTTTTCAAGCTGTGATACAGCTGATAGGAGTCCTTATAAAATGTGAATTACAGGAAATTCATATTTATAAGCTTCTGCGAGTCATTTTAGAGCGCTGACTTTTAAAACATCTGCTGATGAAGAATTCCAAGAGCAGCCGTGCACGCCGACCTGGCATTTCTGCGGATGCCCCTGCGCTGGGCCGGGCCCTGGGGACAGGGGGCATGGCGTGGGGTCTTCCCAGGGAGGGTCTCGCCTTGTGAGCTTCTGGTCGCTGTCCCTGAGTGAGGATGCGACTCAGAAGGCACCGGCAGCAGGGGAGGCGGGAGGCCCACGCGGCCACGGTGCGGTGTCACAGACTCCTCATACGCTCTGTGGTTCTGCGTTGGGCTTTCCGTGTTCCCTGGAATCCTGGAAATCACAGCATCGCGAAGCAGACACGTGGTGGAAACTCAGAGGCGGGTTTTCATCGCCCCTCTCCCTGTGCGGGTTTCGATCGTGGCCGTGACAAGTCACCGCAAACTCGGGGGCTTACAACCACACACATCTATTATCTTGAGGTTCGGGAGGTCAGAGCCTGAAATGCGTCTCCCTGAGCCACAGCCCAGGTGGCAGGAGAGCTGCCCTCCTTCCTGGGTGCTCTGGGGAGGATCAGTCTTCTCGCTGCTTCCAGCGCCCGGAGGCCACCTGTGGTCCGTGGCTGGGGCCCTTCCATCCGCATGGAGATTCCTCCCCTGTCCACAATTCCGCCTCCTCTCCCACGTTTAAAGGAACCCCAGGACTACACTGGAGCCGTCAGCGCAATCCGGGACCCTCTCTCTGTTTTAAGGTCAGCTGATCAGCAACCTTAATGCCCCCTCGCCCTGTAACCTAACACAGTCACAAATGCAGGGCCTCTGTGGCTCCTTGGGGTGCATTATTTTGCCTACTGCATTCCTGTTAAGTCTTGTGGGAAAAAGTTTTCACAGTAAATCAGCTAGTTGAATAGAAAAGCTGGTTTCCTTACAACACTGGCATTCCAATACGATTTTTTTTAATGTTTGTTTTTGAAAGAGAGAAAAAGTGAGCGGGGGAGGAACAGAAAGAAGGAGACAGAGGATCAGAAGCAGGCTCTGTGCTGAGAGCAGAGCCCGACACGGGGCTTGAACTCACAAACTGTGAGATCATAACCTGAGCCAAAGTCGGACACTCAATCAGCTAGTCCCCTGGGCGTCCCTATGATTTTTTTTTTTTTAATCTCACTTATTACCATGCCTTCAAACAACCAGGAAATGAAGGTGAGCCGTAAATGTCTCTCGGTTACGTTATTTTACACATGTGTCTTCAGTCACACAACCAGAGAGATGGACCCCACGTCCACACGTACAGCCACTAACTTCAGGACTGCGGGAGAAGCTGGGGGTGCTGAGCCCACACCTGCGGTCGGCCAGCTCCCAGGGACACCGTTTTCCCTCCGACAGGCCCGTGATCTGGCCACTCGCCGCCCCCTCCTCCATGGACCAGAATAGGGTTAGCACTTCGGTCCTAACCACTAAGTGCTGAAAGCAAACAGCGCTGGTGAGATTTTTTTAAATCTCACTTGAGAAGTAATTTTTTTTATAATAGTTTATTTTTTAGAGAAAGACAGAGAGTTATTAGCAGGGGAGGGGCAGAGAGTGGGGGAGACACAGAATTCGAAATAGGCTCCAGACTCTGAGCTGTCAGCACAGAGACCAACGCGGGGCTCCAACCCAGGAACCGTGAGATCATGACCTGAGCTGCAGTCGGATGTGTAACCAACTGAGCCACCCAGGCGCCCTGAGAAATAAATTTTTTTAACCTTTCCTGAATTCAACAATTTTTATTGGGTACCTGATCTGTGTCAGGCGCGGTTCTAAGCACCAGGAACGCAGAGGTGAACAAAGGCAGAAACCTCAGCCCTTGTGGAGCTTGGAGGGAGGAGGGATGATGGAGAGAGAGACAAGAACACATCAAATAGAGTATGACGTCATCTAAGTGCCGAGAAGCACCTGCCGGAGGGTGTAATTCAAGCCCACTAGCAGGGTGGGCCTCGCTGAAAAGAGCAACACCTTAATGAAGACTTGACAAGCACGAGGAATGGGTACCTGAGGGGAAAATGCTCCCAGCAGCTGAGGGAATGGCTGGTGCAAAGGTCCGGAGGAGGGAGCAAACAGAGGAAGTCCCCAAGTCTGAGGAGGGTAGAGACTTTCCACGACAAAAGCTACCCCTAAAGTTCACTGGTGTGCAGGAAGACTGGATCCTATCTTTTAAAAACAATCTCCCTCTACGGCCTCCTCCATTGTGTGCAGACTAGAGTCTGCCTTGTCCGTTCTCTGCATCACCAGATATTCTGCACAGGCCACGCTCCATTCAGTAACGGTAGGGGCCAGGACCGGGACCCAAGAGAAACCAGGAGAAGTCACTGCGGAGGGCCGAAAGTGACACAAAAAGGGGGGTATCCAAGAGACACACTTCGCCAGACCCACGACGTGCCCTCATCCAGAGAATTCCAGGTGCACATGAGGGAACGCTGAGAGCATGTGCCCCCAGGACACAGCTCTGCGCCCCCAGTGTCCCCTCCTCAGCGCCTCAGGTACCTGACCTGCCCGATGCCTGCGTCTGCTTCCTGCTCTGCCGCCTGTCTCCTCCACAAGACGCTCACCCCCCGAGAGCAAGGATCATGCCTGACTTGCTTGCCCCCCGAATCACCCAAGAGGGTGGCCCATTGTGGCCTTCAGTACCATCCTACGTGGGAGTCCTTGGCAAAACACAGGGGGACAGTCTGCCACAGAAGCAGGCCCCTGAAGAAGGGGCCCCAGCCCAGAGGCTGATTCTTTCTCTACAGAAACCCTGCAAGTTCTCCACGCAAGAAGTGAAAAGAACGTGCACCCGGGGCGCCCGGGAGGCTCAGTCGACTGTCTGACTTCAGCTCAGGTCATGATCTCACATCTGGTGGGTTCGAGCCCCACGTGGGGCTCTGTGCGGACAGCTCAGAGCCTGGAGCCTGCTGTAGATTCTATGTCTCCCCTCTCTCTCCCCCTCCCTATCTCTCTCTCTCAAAAAATAAACATTTAAAAATTTTTAAAAGAACATGCACCTGCTTCCTGATACACTTCTCTCCACCCAGCTCGGACCTGGACCCTGTTGGGGCAGGTGCCTGCCACCGAGGGCCCACCTTTGTCGCTGCCTGGGGACACCTTCATCTGAGTAGAGTGGTGTTCTCCTCCCTCGAATGGAAAGCAGGGGGGAGGGGGAGAGGGCAAGGAAGTTAAGGCAGGAGGCATTACAAAAGCCACAACCATAATTATTTACAGGAGGAGAAGGCTGCTCTCAGGATGCCGTGCACACACACAGTGTGGACGAACTCTTCCCATCGCATTAATAATAATAATAAAAAGGGCCTTCACCTCCCATGACAAGAAGCTGCAAATCTAAATAATTTTATCTTCTCCTCTGAATATTTCCCAGGACACCGCAGTAGCTCTCAGGCAGAGAGAAATGATTCACAGAGCACATTAAAAATACTCCCTTTCAAAATGACTTTGAGATAATATTTGTTACGTGACTTTGGTAATTATAGATATGCATACATAAAATTATATTACAATAGATACAATTATACACACACACACATAAATTTCTTTTACTTAAATGCTCAATTTTGTGGATGGAATGGTTTAGACTTTATACAGCAGTTTCGTCTGCTGTAGCATATATGCAAAGATCTATGTCTCTGTCACAAATTACTGATGTCTGAAACATCAGTAATATCCATGTACTCAAGCAGCACGCTTAAAAATGCATTCCTATAAAATGCCATAAAATCAAAGTACCGCATCTCAATGAACCAGGCTCCGAACTCTCTTAACTATTCTCCCACAGCATAATATGAACTCGTGAAGTTCTCAAACACCTGAGACGTGACCGTTTACGGCTCTCCTCCGCGTGGGCTGGTCCTCGTTTACACGGGCACCGCGGTCCCAGCACCTCCAGCTCTGTCTTCTACCGCAAGTTCGCAAAGTCAACTCCGTCGGCACGCTCAGGCACGGAAGAGGCCATCACGATTAATTAGATCATTATATTGTAGAGCCTCGAAGGACTTGTCGAAAGCAAACGGTTCGACCCTTTCATTTTCCAACTGAGGACAGAACGGCTGGATAATTTGCCCAAGGCATGACTAGACCCACATCTCTCACTCGGCAAGGCGTAGCTCCTTAATGCCCAGCACGCTCTATCCAGTTGGCAAAATATTATTGGCGGGGGCGGGGGGTGGTTGAAGATGAATTGTCGATTTGTGACATTGCTTTAGTGATCACGGAACCGTCTCTGTAGTTAAATAGACCACGGTCCGGAGAGGCGGCGCTCGATAAATAGTTCCTAAAGGTAAATGAATGAGCGGAGTTCTTGAAAAAACTGTATTTGCTTTAAATTATGCTTTCTTCTGGCCATGGGAAAACCTAGCAAGCTTTCTTTTCTGTGTCTGCCTAGGGGCAGCGTGGGGAATCGTGTTCCCAACCTGAAGCACAGAAGATAGGATAAAGCCTATCCCGGGCATAGTTCCATGCTTTTCCCGTGTGGAATTCTTTTTCTTCGCCCACCTCCACCCCCGCCAGGTCTAACTTGTTTTCAAGGGACACAGAATCAGTAGGCAAGGTGTCCCATCGGATTACAGAGGCTGTCTGACTTCATCAGAAAGTTCTGATGGAAGAGTCTGCCACTATTCCAAATGTGGCGTCGCTCTGAAATGCAGCTGTACCGTGATGCTCATGTCCAGACCAACCCCATCAGCCTCACAGGCAGCTCAACGTACAATCAAGGGAGGCTCTGTCTCCTGGACCACTGCCCGGGTCCCTTCAAAACCAATTTATCCTTTCCACCTGGACTCTCTGCCCGTCGACTATGTAGTGTGGTTGTCTGTTCGCTGTTTGTTTGCCTCAATCACTGCTATAAAAATGCCAGACACTTCTCACCCAGGCTAGTCTATCCTTGACTACTTGCTGAATTTACCGCTACCTGTTTCATATTTATACCTCCTTCTCTCTGTGCAATTATAAAGTGCTCAGTGTCGGGAGGCGCCCCTTACAGGGAGCGTCGCAGGGAGCAGTCAATAAATCCGTGCTATTTTACCGCGGGTTCGATTGTTTGAAGCTTCTGGAAAGAAAAAGCCATGAGGAAAGAGCTCTCTACTCCAGCAGCTTAATGAGAAGTACACTCCTTACAGAATTGTTTCTTGCATTTAAGAAAACATCCAGTAATGGAAAAAAGTCCAAAACAAGTTCACTAAGCATGTCAGAAATGAGAGAATTTTTTTCTTTCTTCCTTCCTTTTCTTTCTCTCTCTCTCCCATCTTCCTTTCCTCCTTTTTCTTTCTTCCTTCCTTTTCTTTCTTCCTTCCCTTCTTCCTTCATTCCTTTTTTCTTCCTTTTTTCTTTCTTTCTTCCTTTCCTTCCTTCCTTTTTTCTTTCTTTCTTCCTTTCCTTCCTTCCTTTTTTCTTTCTTTCATTTTTCTACCAGGTTGCTAGTTTGACAGATGAAGAAAATATCAAACATAGAGTGTCTGCATTTCAACATAGTAGTTAACAGATTCACTAGTCCACCGAGCTTTGTGTATCTGATGGGAAGATTTGGGATGGGGAATAAGATGATTATATGGGTTTAAGTAGGTTCATTCATCCACTGCTTTACTAAACAAATATTTACTGAGTATCCATGAAAGACCAGACAAAATGCAAATTATACCAAAATGAGTGGGCCATGGAGCCTGACTTGCCAAGCTCACCCTCTGGTGAGGGACAGCCATAAAATGCGGATAGAGTTCTGTACAAAGGTACACACATAAAAACTAATAAGTCAGACTTGCAAGGGAGCAGACGCTCCTGTGGTCACAGAAGAAGGGTTGGGGAACATCTCTGAATGTTAAAAACAAGCGAGCTTTTGAAAGCGTAGCTTGGACGACAATAGGAGTGGGGAGAATGTCAGATGAAGAAGATCATGAAAACCAAGAGAGCGTGTGGGGCATGGAGTGAGTTACAAGCCACTGGACGCTGTGAAAGCGTCAAACCCCATCTGGGGAGTCCTGCAGATGACGCAGAAGCCCCGGACCATGACCTCGAGGGCCGTGCTGAAGACCCGGGGCTGTGTCAGGCGGGGGACAAGGGGGCCACTGCGGGGTTTTCGGCATGTGAGCCACGCATAGCCAAGTCGTGCTCCAGAGCGGTGACACTGGGCTGGAGTGCAGAAATCGGTGGGGAACAAAAGACCAGAAGGAAGGATACCTGTGAGGAGGTCACTACTGCCTGAACGAGCGTTGTGGGACAGAGAGGGAAGTGGGGGCGCCTGCCCGACACTGAGCAAGGAAAATCGGCAGAACATGGCGAACAACTTGGGAGAGTGTGTTAACAAGGGGAAGGAAGAAGTCAAGGCTGTGCTCAGATGTCAGGCACCGGTGTTCAGTGATGACACTGATCCGGGTGGGAAGTTCTGGGGTGGAAGATGGTTGGTTTGGTTTCAGGACTGTCTGTGAAACACCCCCCAGAACATGCTCCCCAGTGTCCGGGTGTCAATTTTAGGGAAAGCAGGGGTCTCACTGACCCCTATTCATTTCAGCAAATGTCCCAAAATGATTATACACCATACAGATAGCACATGGCCAAATATCCAAATCATGGGAAGATGGAAAAGATACAAATAAACAAATAAATAACAAATTCAAGACCTAAAAGGATCCTGGCAGACTAAAACACAGATCAACCAAATTAAATCTACTCAGAAACCATACGGACTCCTGCATCATGCGATCAGAAGATGTGACCTGACAGCGATTCGTGTGAAGACAAATGGAAATTTTGGTAGCACTTAAACTTAATATAACCTACACCGGGTCTGAAAACTTGGGCTACGTAAAACTATGCGACACATTTTCTAACAATATACTTTTTGGATGGGGGGGGCCACCAAAATAGTTTCAGTAGCCACCATAGTATCCGAGGAGGGAAAACGTGGGCAAGCGTTCCAAAGACTCCCTCCAACCAGAAAAGGTCACCCTTAGTTACTATACAATTATAACTTTGCGTAGCGTTTCCTTTAGTGAAACTACTCCACTTCCGAGGCCACTGATTATAAAGCTGGGCTCTAATCATCTCATGGTAAATTCTGCACCAAAGTCAAACCACATCCTAGATGCCCATGCTTGCTTCCAGGCTCCTCGGATTAAGGTGGCCACTAGATGCTCCACCTCTACCAGGATGGGGGGAGGAAGGTTCAGAAATCCTCCCCTCCGCGGAATGGCTGAAAGAATCTAGGATGTGTTAGCTGGGGAAAGACCAAGATGAACGGAGACATTGCTCTCCAAATATCAAAAGGGCTGTCAAATGGAAGAAGCCTTCTGGGTCCAGCAGCATCAATGGGCAGAGATTATGAGGAAGTGGATGACGGGCCCACGCAGGAAGGGACTGATCACATTCAGAATAACAGAAACGGCTGCCCTGTGAGGACTCGAGCTCCCTGACCGTGGGCAGGCGATTCTGCGTCCCAAAGTCTATCAGCTTTAACAGCTTCATTGTGTGATTCTAGAATAAAAGGTGTGTGTACTCCAACCGTGCTTGGTGCCTCGACTCTGCGAGGCTGCTATGCCCCCACCCCAAGTTTATTCCTGTAGCAAGTGCCTGGCACTCGTGTCTGAACATGAGGGTTTTCAAGCGTGAATAAGCGTGGTCCCAGCCCTCGAGTGGTCCGCAGCCCGGTGGAGGAGGCAGGTTGGTGAACAAATCGTTGCGGCAGGGGTGAGAAGTACAAGTGAGGGAAAGACCAAGCCCCAGCACCAGCCTGGAAGAGAGGGGCACGAATGGTGCTCTCTTCAGATCAAACGGATGTGATCCTTCTGCTGAACCACAACACCCATGATGGAAACACATTTCTCTCTGGTGCAATACCTTCCTTTTTCTTTAAATTTTTTGTTTATTTTTTTATTTATATTTGAGAGAGAGAGAGAGAGAGACCGAGACAGAGAGAGAGAGAGAACAGGGAAGGGGCAGAGAGAGAGGGAGACACAGAATCAGAAGCAGGCTCCAGGCTCTAAGCTGTCTGCACATAGCCCTACGTGGGGCTTGAACTCACATGAGTGAGATCATGACCTGAGCTGAAGTCAGACACTTCACTGACTGAGCCATCCAGGTGCCCCAACCAATACCTTACTTTTGATCAGATGCACACCTCCTAGGTTAAGGTCTTCTTCATCTTACTTTTAATCCTGATTCCTTCTATGCCAAAGTCCCTTCCAACAAAAATATGCATACGATGGCATGATTCTATAAAATAAAACTTAGAAAAGAACTCACCAATCCATGTTGGTGTGCCATGTACAAAAGACAGAAACAAAAGAGACAGAGATTACATATTTCCATGTGTTCGACTAAGGGCACTGCCGGGCAGTGACACCACGGCAGACAATGGGTGGGTGCTGGGAGAGGAGAGAGCACACCGGTGTTCCCGCCAGCCATGCTGGGTACATACAACGGACGTGCGTGTAGACTCGGGTGTACGTGTAACGTGGTGAGAACACAAAAAAACTCACAGGGCGCATTAGGTGCAAGTTAAAAAGTTAAAATACTTTGAAACAAATGACCAGTGGCGCTGACTGGTTGGAAAATCACTAACAACCAACTACTGTGATTCTTGACCATGAAGGTAAGCACCGGCTGAAAATCAGCCCTGAGAGAGTCGGATGGCTTCTTTTAATTCACCCTAAAAATTAATTATCATCCTTGAATCCTCAGTGGCTTTAAGGGGAGACATCGGGAAGGAGGGAGAGGTTAGAGTAATTGAGCATTGAGTTTATGCCAGTTTTTCTGACGACAGGCATCCTGCAATCTATCTCCTGCTAATTGAACTGTAAAGTTTTTTTCCACGGAGGTTTGGAGCTACATTTGAAACTGGTGGACTTTTATGAAATTATTCAGTCAACGAGATGAGACTAGACCTCTTCTGCCACATGGCTTACCCGGCTATTTCCACGAGCTGAAATGTACAGAGCAGGCTTACGTAGAGGAAGATCATTCACGTTATTGTTTTGATTACGATTCTGGAATAAGTGACTTCCTAGTCGATTTCAAAATCAAAGTGACCCAGGGAGGGCTGAACAGCGCACCGCCGTCACACCCAGCCTGGAATGATAGCACGCGGTTAACGGCATCACGCCAGAGCCAGAGGCGACAGATAAACCCGGGGAAACAAAGAATCAGCCCCTGGTGCCGCTGAGAGTTCAAAATATTCATCAAGCTTCCGTTGCTCAAAAGCAGCAGGGGCAACGTCATTTCAATTAAGAGAACGGAAGGAAATGGAACACTGTAACAAGATAATGGGCTCCTCCTTGCACACCGCTATTTGTGTGAAGTCAGGATGTCGGCTCACAAAGCGCCCGATGCTCCTATCAGGAAAAACCAGGAACGATCCAAGTCATGTGGTCAATGCTTCCTCGGGTGAAATCACTTTTTTGCTAGTTGTGGCTTCAAGCGCTCGTCAATCCCTGTAACAGAGCGGGCAGAAGTCTTCCCACGGGATCATGAGACCTGAGACCCTCGGCCAGCTGGCGGGACTGAATGGCCCATTACAGCTCTGCACAGAGCACGGTCAGCCAACAGAAGCATTTAAAGAAGAAAAAATCAAGGCACCTGGGGGGCTCAGTCGGTTAAGCAGCTGACTCTTGGTTTGGGCTCGGGTCATGATCTCACGGTTCGTGAGAATGAGCCCGACGTCGGGTTCTGCACTGACAGGGCGGAGCCTGCTTGGGCTTCTCTCTCTCCCTCTCTTTCTCCATCCTTTCCCTGCTTGCATGCGCACGTTCACTCGCTCTCTCTCTAAGTCAATAAACGTTTTTAAAATATAGTAAAATAAAGAAAAAACGGCTCTTGTCCTTTACCTGCCAGTTTTCTTACCATCCCTTCCAAACTATGACTACGTAGAATAGAACGAACCATGAATCCCAAACCTTTACAGCGATAGCTCTCCCTACATGGAATGTGCTGGAGGACAGGACGTTCCGCACAAGCAAAATTTCACGTCTTCATATCCTAAACCTTGACTTGAGATCAGGTCTCATTTATAAGTCACAATAAAAGGAACAATCAACAGTTTGCCTCATACCTATATTGGAAGGTTTTGAGGAAGAAGTGAAAAATCTAAAATTTTGGAGGAAAAAATAGGCAGCGAACCATATTTTTTAAAAGCATGTATTTCCTGAGATTGCAAAATAATGTCTCAAGTATTCCCTAGCTGCAAAAACTCTAGAGCAAACAAACCAACAAACAAAAAACTGCTCTTCCATACTCATGAAAAGTTCACCAGGGAGAATATTTAACTATCTTTCAGCAGTGTTTTGGAAGACCTACAAAGCACTCAGAAAATAATCTCAACAGAGCGTATTTAAATAGGCCACTCTCCCCTATACAAGCCTGTAACTGTTTACTTTATGTCCTTCTGGATTTTCCTCTCTTATTCCTAAAGGACAGTAGGATATAGGAGTAGACTTTATATTTCACTAGCTGTACAAATGGGGAATACAATTTTCTCAAAAAGGAAGGACCCACATAGCAAATTCCTAGTTTGTTATTATTTCTTGGCACCTGTATCATCTGCAAAATAAAATCTGGACTCCTTAGCCAGGTCCCCCTGGGCCCTTTGAATTCTACGCTTGGGCTCCGTTCCCAGCTCTGGGTCATTGGACTGGCCAACCCTCAGCCCACCACGTTCACCCGCGCCTCGGAGCCTGGGCACGACGGGCTGGTTCTCTGCCTCGAGCAGCTCTCCTCTGCTTGTCTGCCCGGAGAAGGTCTCTACCAACCCCTGCTCCAGAGCCTTCCCTGACCTCTCCCCATCTTTGCTCACTCCCAGAAGAGTGGAGTCTGTGTGACAGCACTGACCACAGTGCAGGAGCCACGTCTGATTCCTCACCGGAGACCCAGAGCTCCCTGAAGACAAACACTGCACTATGTCCACCCAGCATGGAGCCTGACAGAGGCCAGAAGGAAGAAGGAGGGAGAGAGAGAAAGAGAGAAAGACAGAGAGAGAGGGAAGGAGGGAAGAAGGAAGGGAGGGAGGAAGAAAAAGAAAGAAGGAAGGAAGAAAGAGAGAAAGGGAGGGAGGGAAAGAATGGGAGGCAGGGAGGGAGGGAAGAAATGAGGAAGGAGAGAAGGAGGGAAGGAAGGAAGGGAGGGAAGGAGGAAATTTCCACAGAGAAGGCACTGGACACTCCCAGTGGACACAGCCCGGAAGCCTCTTCCCTGAGGCATCTCCTCTGTCCAAACACAGCAAGGACAGAAAACAGAAGAGAAAAATTAAAAAGACACAGCCAGATTCAGAAGCAAGCTAACCCTCCCAGGAATCACAAACAGAACGGAGAAAGAGAGCAGTGAGTGGGGCCGGAACCACAGCCCCCGAGTTCCTCGCCTGGAGAAAGGGGGTCTTGGGGGAGCTCCGCCCACCGGGTAGACGCGTCCTCCCCACACGTGACAGGCCAGAGCCAGGCCGCACGCGAGGCTGCACAGCGCCAGAGAGTCACAGACTGTGTGTGATCCAGGCCCTTCCACTAGCAAGCGCATGGCTCAGGGCAATGCACGGAACCCACCTCTGCCTCAGTCTCCCTATTTGTCAGAGGAGGCCGGGAAGAGTCCCACCTCCAGGGGCTGTTGGGACTTTGCAAGTATGGGCTCCTCCATTATTATAATTACTACTTTTTCTTATTATCATCCCTGTCGTTGTTAAGAGACTCACAAAACCTCTCTTGACTGTTGCTGCCGCAGGGCTGGTTTGGAAAGAAGACCCAGCCGGGCCTGTGGCTCCCATGGTCAGCTCTCATGGCCAATCCCATGGCTGGCTCCCATGGCTGGATCCCATGGCCAATCCCATGGCTGGATCCCATGGCTGGCTCAGCAAGCCATAGGGCCCCTGATTTGGGGGTGAGTCTGGTTCTGGCCTGCAGGACAAGTTAAGCAGAGAGTAGCAACCGAAATGCCACGGGGGGGGGGGGGGGGGGGGGGGGGGGGGTTGAGCAGGCAGTTGAAGAGACATCAGGAGAGAGACAGAGGGACAAGAGACTAACGCTAGAACTCAGTATGTCCTCCCCACCCACTTCATAACTCAATGCTTACCTTCCGAGCACGATGCCTGTTTTTCAGAATTCACCCCACAGGGATCGCTAGTAAGGCTTGTGGTGAGGCCTCCTAGTCAAGAGAACTCACCTCTCACCGGCACAGACAGCAGCGTCCGAAGGATGTCTCAACACACAACCAAAGCTTCCGCTTCAGAAGCAGTTACCATTAATAGAACATTTGCAACCCAGAAGGTAAAACCCAGAAGACTCCAGAAGGAAAAGATCACATTGCTGCTAACAGGTAAAATCTCCTTGTGAAGGAGAATTCAGAAATGGGGACCCTTTGCGCCTGCCTGTGACGTCCCCACGGAAGAGGTGCGGAATGCTTTGGAACCGAGAACCTTCATCTAAAGGCTTCCCTTTAAAAAAAAAAAAAAGCAGCGTGTGAGATTGGTTTAAAAAGCAAGCAGAGGTGGGGGCAAGGGACGCGAACTTATCCACCGTGAAGTCACAAGAGGAGTAGAAATCACCCTGACCTTTTGCCACATGACTGCCTCTTAGCGTCTCCTTCGCTTGATCTGGCCAAGTGAAGGTCACCGTGCTCAGTGACAACTAGAGACCATGTATCTGAAGGGCGGGGACAGGGCCACCCCCAAGCTGGCCTCCCCCCTGCTTTCCAGCCCCCCGTGCCCTCACCTTCTTCCTCTCCCTAGTCTGCACCCTGAAGACCAGGCTCCTCATGTCCCCAGCAACCCCCCTCAGTGGCTGCCAGCCATGTTCACAGTGCTCCGTGTCCCCGAGTCTGCGAACGTAACTGGCACTCAACATGATGTGACGCATGGGGAAGGACACGGGCCCTCTCCTGCTATGGACACACAGGACTGCAGCTCATACATAGCTCCGAAGGCTCAGCCACACCTGAGCTCCACGGAACGGGCCGCCCCAGGTGAGGACAGGAGGCTGAGGCTGCACCTCGAGGAGGGATGCACGGGATGCAGGCTCCAGCGGCCCGGAACCAGGATTTTAACGTCCTCGAGGTGGGGGGGCTGGAATCCAGTCTGTGACACAAAATGGGGACCGTTCCAGGGATTCCCAGTTTCTGAGAGGCGGGATTTAAACCGTGCCACAGGGGGGCCTGGGCTGCTCAGTCAGTTAAACATCCGACTCTTGATTTTGGCTCAGGTCATGATCTCACCATTTGTGAGTTCGAGCCCTGTGTCGGGCTCTGCGCTGACAGTGCAGAGGCTGCTGGGGATTCTCTCTCTCTCTCTGCCCCTCCCCCACTCACTCTCTCTCGAAATAAATAAACTTTAAAGAAATAAACTGTACATTAGAGCAGAAAGCAGCAGGAAGCAAGGCAGCGTCTTGGCGTCCTTGGATGAACTGATGGTCCCACCATGTACTATGCAGACATCTAAAAGGCTTACATTTATACTCTTCAAGCAGTGAAATCTCCAGCCAGGAAATGCACCACGAAACTGGTCCCAAACCAGGCCAGCTCCCACGGCCTCTGCAAAAGCAAGCGCACAACACAACCCACCTGAAGGGCGGCTTCTTCCTCAAGCCCAGGCACCGGGACCGTCTGTAGCAGAACGGCCTTCCCACTGAACATCAAATCACCACGAATATCCACAAACCAAGTGTAGAAAGTTACCGCCATGAGGCAAGGTCAGCACACACAACACACGGGACCGGAACTCCCAAGGGCAGAGTATTTAGAAATGCATCAAGGTGCCACCCTTTGCCCTCCCCACAAATGCTCAACTAAATATCCAGGAACATACATCTTTGGGCACATGTGCTAAGTTACATACAGAATCAGTTTGCAGAAGTTAGAATGGCCGGACCAAATGGTATATCCTTTCTTATAACGACTTTTTTTTTTAAAGCACCTTCAAATGCTTAGAGAAATAGGAGTGGATGGAAACAACAGTGAGAGAAAAGTATGTGCAAAACCTGGCTGATCTAGAAAAGGATCAAACAGAACTTCCGGAAATGGAAAACAATGTCACTCAAATTAATAACTCAATGGGCACATTCAGTACCAAATACACAAAGGATCTGGAAGACAGATCTACAGAAATCACCAGGGGGCGCCTGGGAGACTCAGTCAGTGGAGTCCGACTTGGTTTCTGTTCAGGTCATGATCTCACGGTTCCTGAGTTTGAGCCCCATGTTGGGCTCTGTGTTAACAGAGTAGAGTCTGCTTGGGATTCACTCTCTGCCCCTCCCCCGTGCTCTCCCTTTCTCTCAAAATAAATAGATTTTAAAAATCTGTAAAGAAATCATCAGAATACAACACAGACAAAAGAGTGAAAATCATGAGAGATCAAATTCCACCAAGATACTTTCCCATAAGATAGTTATGTCATGAAATGATATGCTTCTTCTCCAAGGACTATTTACATTTTTTAAATGTATTATTCCAAAATACACGCACACACACACACACACACACACATACACACATACACATTAAAAGGGGCACCTGGGTGGCTTGGTCCACTGAGCATCTGACTCTTGATCTCCACTCAGGTCATGATCTCATGGTTCATGGGATCGAGCCCCACGTTGGGCTCTGTGCTGTACTCTGTACTGACAGAACAGAACCTGCTTGGGATTCATTCTCTCTCCCTCCCTCCCTCTCTCTCTCTCCCTGCCCCAGCCCTTCCCCACTTGCACGTTCCTTCTCTCTCTAAAATAAAAAACTTAAAGAAAAAATACAAAAGTATATTATTCCAAATGACTAGATGTTCATGATGAAATTTCAGGGGAAAATTTAGAGAAATTTAGAGATATTCCTTAACCCCTTTAAATTCCATGCTGTCTTACAGGTGTTCACTTGCTGAACCGGATTGTAAACTATATCTTAGACAAGTGATGACAGGTCTTAACTTGGTTAATGGGACAGAATCTGGGGGTTTTCTGTTTTTATTTATCTAACTCTTCTCCTCCCTGTATCCATATATGTGCTTCCCTGCTTTGCTCCATGGCACATGCATGATGAAGGGAAGGGGGACATTCTGTGAAAACAGGTCCCACTTCCTCGCTGGTTTTCATTCTAAAATCAGAAGCATGTCCCCATAGGGAAAGGTAACCCCAAAAGAGATGAAAACGCCTTGTAAAAAACAACTGGTCTTGGTATATGCCAAGGGAGTCGACTACTGTCACGTTAAGAAGAATCCCAAGAAAACCACACAAAAATCCTTTCCCAGCCGGTGCCTGCTACCTAGAATTCCACCCCAGTGCCCTCCTCTGCAAAGGACCACACATGAAGGCACCACTACTTGTAACCTGGCACCAAGGAGCTCGCTGTAGTCTTCGCAACATGTAATTTTATTGGCGAGGAAGGAACAGAGATGGACTAGGGGCTCCTGGAGATGAGCTCCAGGAAAGATGGGCGGTGCTAAAGGGGAGCAGATGCTGGACAGAGGAAGAAGAATGCTCGAAGCTTAGCTAAATAGACCACTCAGTCCCTCAGACACATGCTGGACTGCCTAATTCGAGCAAGGACTGGCTACGTGTCAAGAGTTCTCACACAAACAGCGATGGGCTCCGGAGCCAGAATGATCTGAAACTCAGTTCTGCCCCTTGAGAGCTCCGAAATCTTCAGTAGGTCCTCGAACCTCTCTCCAGCTCAGTTTCTGCATGGGTTGGAAATAAAATGCCTCCAGTTGTTGAGGGCATTCAACGAGAATCCGTGGTGAGAGTGCTTTGCAAAACACCAGAAGTAAGTAGCCGCTCAACAAACGTGGCCAACCTCAGCACTGCAAGACGGGGGCCTGGGACAGTCCTGGGGAGCCGCGCCTTGCATGCAAACACCACCCCCCTCACCTCCCAGGTCCAGGACTACGTGCACAAGAGGCGGGCTCTGAACGCCTACAAGCCTCCGATTCTCGTCTGTGACGCTAAGCGAGCAGCTGCCTCATGGCGCTGCTGTGAAAATTAAACTCTGCAACACGCATGAAGAACTTAGACTAGTGCCTGGCGCCTGGGGGCCCTTCACCCACGGCGGGCACGCGTGTTTCCAGGCACGGTTCGCTAACACCAGTGTCACTGGCAGGAAAGGTGTGACTAAGCAGAGGCCGCTGTGTGACCTGTCGAGTATTAAGACACTAAGAGGTAAACTTTAGTTTGTGGTCCTCGTGTTCCGTCAAGGACGGGAGCACCCATCTACTTCGTACCGCATCCCCCACACGCCGATGACGCGCCCATCTAGAAAGATGGCTGACCCGCCTCGTGGAGAAGACACAACAAATAAAAACAACCGTGAACATTTTCAACATATGAGCTTCTGCAGAAATGCTAAGTTAAGCTGGGAGCTCACCGGGGAATGAATGGCTGGGAAGACGTTTGAAAATAAAAAGCCTCTGTCTTCACGTTATGCCAATTAACCTAAAGCCCTTGTTTCTTTAAAACTGCCAACCGCCAATTACCAACGTGCCACCTACCCAGGGAACGGCTTCAGTTTCTTTTTGGCGCTAAATCATTTTAGGTATTTGCTCTTAGGAATGAAACAGAAAGGGGTCAAATGCAGTGACCATCATCTCCAAGGTCCCTTCGACTTTGATTTCTGTTGCTCTAATTCATTATATTAAAACTCGAGCCTACAATGAGCCATTCATTCTGGGGTGACTCACTGAAGAATACTTGGGTGACCCCGAGACAAAGAAATTAGCAGAGGGAACCGATCTGCTTTATGGATTCTATTTAAAGGGAAGTTAATGCAAGCTGATCGCTTTCAGTGCCTCCATAATTAAAAATACACTACAATCGCAGCTCCATGGAGACATCTGACTTGCTAAAACCTATTTAACTAGTATAAATTGCTAAAATTCTACTTAAGGGATCTGATAGTTTGAGTTTCGTGTAGGAAGGCATACTTTTTTTATTCAACTGAGAAATTCAATACAGCTTC
Organism: Mungos mungo; assembly: GCA_004023785.1. Lineage (NCBI taxonomy): Eukaryota > Metazoa > Chordata > Mammalia > Carnivora > Herpestidae > Mungos > Mungos mungo. Next base: position 165,298 of record PISW01002369.1, read on the forward strand.
TCTTCTAACATTTTTTTTCTTCTTTTTTTAAATATTTACTTTTGAGAGAGCGAAAGAGGTATAGCAGGAGAGAGGCGGGGGGCAGGGGGCGGACAGAGGATGTGAAGCAGGCTCTGCCCTGACAGCAGGCGGCCAGATGTGGGGCTCTAACTCAGGAACCGTGAGATCACCACCTAAGCTGAGGTCGACCCGCTTAACCCACTGAGTCACCCGGGTGCCCCTCTTCTAACATGATCAGCGAGTAAAGCCCAACTCTGCTCACAGCTTTGTTGCTGAGACAAGGCGTGACACAGCCTTTCCTGAAGGAATCATTTCAAAGCGTCACGGTAAAGCATGGACATGTTAGTTGCAAAACACCTGAATTTTAGGTTTCTGTCACCGTATCCTTAGTGTGTATTTTATCCAAGCTTAAATAAACCCAACCGAAAGGGGTTAAATAAAAAATAAAAATGTTAAAGGAGGCAGAGAGAAGACAGACTTCATGGTAATTTATGAACTCTTGAAAACCACGTTCCTCAGGATTACCAGTCCCTTCAGTTCAGTGTTTGGGAATAAATAACCCACATGGGCTTGCTGACTGAGTGGTTCTAGTCCCTCCCCAACCCACTTCCCTTTACGTATTTCACATTTAGGTTGCAGTGTTCTTTGAATTGCAAATTTAAGAATTAAAGGTCTTCTTTTCTAGGTCATAATAGAATTACTGATTAAAGTCTAACTGGATGAAATGTTGAAATGTGTTGTGTAGAGGAGGAAAAATAACTTTTGGTCCGCCCTCTAAGGTTTAGTGATGGGAGCATGTGAATTAAACTGACAAAGGTCAACAGGAGAAAAAGTGTATCCCACAGGCACGAGGGGGTTTTACAAAAAAGTAAAAATGCAAAAAAACTTGCTAGCCCTGAGGGCTTTTAACCATTTTAGCAAAGAGTATTTGTGCAGAAGGAGGCAGGCACAGGAAGAGCGGAGAGGGCAAACCGTGGGAAGGCAAATGTATGGGAGAAACAGATGGAGGCTGTGGGTGATTTGAGCAGGACTCCTTCATGCCGTCTCCGGCCAGCGCCCGCTCCAAGACGAAGAGCTGTCCTCTCCCTGGCGTGGGACAGAGACGTGCTTCTACGAATGGAAAGGTACGCTCTGCCTCTGGGCAGAACGGCAAAGGGCAAAGAGTTCCTCGGGCAGCTGCTGTTTCTCCATTACCTTGAGCTCTAAGAGTGGTGGACAAGCTGGGATAATCTGCCGGTCCTCACGCACTTTGAGAACGGCCACATGCAGCAGTGAGCGATGACAATACGGGCTTGCATTCACCCCTCCCCGCTCCCCCAGTCCATGATGTGGTCTATGCTCAGAGCACAGTGCGACTTGAGAGGTCAAGTCCTTTGTGGTTTGCCAGGTTTTTACCTCTGTTCCTGGGGACTACCACCCCCCTCTCCCTGACCTTGTTTGCTAATGTCTCCCGAGGCAGGGAGGGGTGGGGTGTGAAGGGTGGACGGCACTCAGTGGCAAGATGAACCTCCCAGCAGGTTGGAATTCATGAAGTCGCAGGTGAGTGCTGACAGGTGACCAAAAAAAAGCAAAGAAGCCAAAACCGGGTCACCAAGTCCAGGTTATGGGGCCAAAGGAGAGGACAGGGCCAAGGGTGAGCCGAGGGCGCCCACACCACCCGCCCTTGACTGCTGTCGAGTGATTGTAGCAGCACTAGGTGGCCCCATGGCGCTTACAGGTCAAGGACCAAAGGGATCCCACAGAGTATCACAATTTTACAAATATTACACACTTCCTCCCTCGGGCCATAAAAAACCATGTTCCAAACATGCATATATTCCACGCATTCCATTTCTGAAAACATATTGAGCCTTCTGGTGCTGTACAGCAAACACACAATTTGCATGCACCAAGCATGTAAAATATGTGACCGGCTCTTAAAAAGAGCCTGCATTTGAAGAAGGGAAATACTACGCCGTATTCTGCAAAATGTCATTTCCCGACTCACATCCCGATCCTTACACCCATCCTATTAATTCGATACTAAAAAAAACAGAAAACAACCGAAAATATAAATCATACTCCTAAAGCACTAATACATCAGGCCCCAAAATCACCTGGCATGATGACGCATAATTATGGCACTTTCAAACAGCATTTGAGAGCATGTCACAAGCGATGAAAAATGTAATTTATTTCTACTGACACATATTAATTGCTCTGTGTTGGAAAATTTTTGAACCATTACTGATAAGCAAAAACGGTAACATAAATGCCTGAAAAATAACCGCAAGGAAAGAAGTATAATTCTAATCATAAAACCCCCCGTAGCGTAAGGAAAGGCAATTTCTCAAAGAGGACAACCATTATTAAAATTTGTAAATTGTTGCCGTGATACATAGGAAGGGGCTCAAATGCGAAGCCGCTTCCAGCAGGGCTAACGTGTTATTCATCTCCGATAGCGCTGCCTAATTGGAATTCGGGATTTTGGTCCGTGTCCTTAGCAAACTGTCTTTATTACGGCAAAACTAGAACCTTCAGGACAGGAGGACATATGCGGAACAGATTATTCCTTTAAAACAGAATCCCAAATGGTCCCAGATGAAGTTCACTCGTGGTTCAGGAGGGCCGTGCTTTTCCCTGATTACTGTTACTTAGTACTGGTGCTGTTACTTCTCCCCCGGGTTACTTATTGCCACTGCTACCGCCACCTGCCGCAGCCTGTTTCGTGAGAGGCTGAGGGAACTGCATGGCAGGGTCGGGTTGCGTTGCGTTGGCTCCCACAGCTCGTGTGACTGAACACAAGTCGTCGCGGATCTCGTGATGCTCTCCTCTCTTCACGAGACATCTAGGTGAGCTCCTCCCATCCACCGCCCTCCCCGGCTCCCAATACCCGTGCCACGTGCCAACACCCACTCAACACTCTCAGGGACCAGTTTAGCTCACCCTCGGGTTGCCACACTGCTTGCCACTCTTTGGTCTCCGCCATTCTGACACCTTGGGTCTAAATTCTGTTCAATAGCACCTCCGGTCTCTTAAGAACCTGCACTGGGCTTCTTGAATTCTCACGGAGCCCACCTTGCCCCTCCCCCTAAGACTCCTTAGTAATGTGCCACCACCAGCTATGCACGTCACCATCTCACATCAAGTAACTTTTCCATGGTCTCTAAACTCCTTCCGATTCCGTTCTGTCACAACTACCAGATCATTCTCCTCAAAACGCTACTTTCCCACATCAGACCTCTGCACATGTGTCATCATCTCTGACGCCATCCCTCCACACCTGCAGGATAATGTCTAAATCCATCATCCTGATATTTAAGGCCCTTTGTGATCTGACCCCAACCTGCCTCTCTGGACCTGATTACTGTAATGTCACTAACTGATACTTTCCCCTCTAACTAGTGTGATCTGTGAAATACAAATCCAGGACAGTGAAATCTTCTCACCCCTGGATTTTCACTCAGATTCCCTGGGCTTCACATCCCTATCTTCCAATTTTTTAAATTTCAGAACAAATTCTGGGCTCTCTAGAAAGCCATCTAGGCCATAATGACTGCCTCCTTCCCACCGCACTCACATAATGTTTATTAAATACTTTCTTGTACTTGTTGTATGTGGGGTCCTGATTCCAGTCAGATCGCAACCTCTTAAGGGCACGGACTATGTCAAATCTTTCTGGAATCCCACAGCCTGTGCTCCACGAATGCCTGCTGACAGCTATCTGTCCAGCATCTTTACTCCAAAGAGTCTAAAGGAAGGGGAGAGTGCCACGCAGCCTACGGAACAAAGCCACAGAACCAAAGGGATGAGGGGCAGCAACAGAAACAGGAATCTTAAACAGAAGGTAGGTCAGAGCCAAAAGAAACCATGTGAAAACATGTACAGGTTCAAATACAGCTAGTCCAGGAGAGGAAGCCAAAGACAGCAAAGAGACTTAATGAGCAAGAAAGGAAAAGGCAGCCGGTAAAGGGAGGAAGAGTTTGGAGTCATTCCACAGACAAAGTGCGGTGTTAAGAAACCTGAACTAACACACACAGGACACGGCACGCAGCAGTGATGGCCCACAAGCATTTTCAAGTACCTCGGAAACTGTTAACAAACTTGACCCTCCGCAGGGCCACAAGGCAGGTCTCAACAATTTAAAGAGGAGGATTTACTGAAGTATATTCTTCTACCACAGTGGAATGAAGCCCAAAATCAAATGGGACAACTGGAATAATCCAGAAATGTGGTTTTGAAATTAAGTCCTACCAAGGAAAACAACCATGGCTCAAAGACAAAATGGCGGTGGAAATTTTAAGACAACTTGTACAAGTAATGAAACTATGACAAATCAAGCATGTCATATGCAGCTAAGGCTGTGCCTAGAGGGAAAATTATAGGTTTGTGTGTATATATCAGAATGAAAATCTATTCTAAATACCCATCTCAAGAAGTTAGAAAAAGAATGGTAAGTTATACGTGCAAAGAAAGCTGAAGAAGGGAAATAATACAGACAAGGGCAGAAATTAAGCGAAAAATAAAACATAATACAGAAATATCAACAAAGTCAAAATTAGTTATTTTGAAAAGCCAACAAAAGTGATGAACGAAACATACACACACACACACACACACACACACCCATTTAAAACCCATTCCAATTTTTAAAAATCTTAAAAAAATAAATAAAAATTTAAAAAATCTTAGCAAACAAAAAAGGAAACTTCCCCTAATACATAGAACCTTCTAAGTCTGATAAAATGCACAAAAACTTAGAACAAACATTATTCTTAACAGTGAAATGCTGAAAACTTCCCCCTAGAGTCGCGGATGAGAGCAAGATGTCTGCCCTCACTAATTCTATTCAGTCTTTCTACTGGAAGTACAAAAAAGTAAGGAAAAGGCTGTGAGAGTGAAAATGAATAAAACCATCATTGTTCATAAGTGAAAGGATACTGTATTTTGAAAATCCAAGAGAAATCATGAAAACAATTACTATAATTAAATTTAGTAATGCTACTGGAAATAATGTCAAATATACAAAATCAACTGTAGTTCTAATATGCCAGCAACCAATAATTAGAAAATTAAAATTTAAATCAACATAATTTATATCACCAAAAACTAGTAAGTACCTATGAATAAACCTAATAAATGAGATGCAATACAGAACATACATAAAACATAACTGAAAAAAATAAGAACTAGAGAGATATGACCATGTTTATTATACACTATTTGATTCAGTATTTTATTTTTTAATATTTATTTATTCATTTTGAAAGAGAGAGCATGAGCAGGGGAAGGCCAGAGAGAGAATCCCAAGAAAGCTTCATGCTCACGCACGGAGCCCAACATGGGACTTAGTCTCCCAACTGGGAGATCATGACCTGAGCTGAAAGCAAGAGTCGGTCACATAACCGTCTGAGCCACCCAGGTGCCCCACTGACTCAGTATTTTGAAGACTGGTCTACAGATTCAGTTCAATTCCAATCAAAATTCCAGCAGGAGTTTTTGTGTAAATTGGGAAGTTGATTCTAAAGTGTCTATGAAATAAAGGGACTAAAATAGAGAAGACAGTAACAAAGCAGAACAAAATAGGCTGAAGGAAGGATTTATACTATCTGACATGAAGATTTACAATAAAGCTAAAATAGTCAAGACAGTGGCACAAAGAGAGACAATAAATAGGTCAAAGGAACAGAATAGAAAGCACAGAAACAGATTCATACATATAAGTTAAGGCAAAGGGAAAGGATATAGAATTTTCAAGAAACTGTACAATATCAACTAGATATCCACATGGAGGAAAAATAATTTTGATCCCTATGTCACAACATATAGAACAATCAACTCCAGATAGAAGGCAGTTTTAACATTAGAAGGTAAAACAATTGAGCTTCCAAATTGTTTGCTTGGGATATGCAAAAAAATTTTTTTAACAAGAAAACACTAATGCTAAAGAAAAAAATGGATGGATTTGACCTTTTCAAAATTATAGACTTTTATTCTACAAGAGAAATCATTGAGAGTAACTAGACAATCACCTAATGGCCGAAGGTATTTTTGATACACATATTAAAAAATGAGTCAAATATAAATAACTCTTGCACATCAATATGTTACTACAAAATATATCAAAATGGCCAAAAGATGAATTTAAAAGTACTCCACTTTGTTAGTCATCAGGAAAATGCAAGCTAAAATGGCAAGGAAATACCACTACTCATCTACTAGAATGGCTACAATATTTTTAACTGACAATAATGCACATTAGGGAGGCTGTGTAACAAGTAGAATTCTCATTCACCCTTAGCACGGGCATGAACTGGTTACACTTTGGCACGTTATTTGGTAACATCTACTGAAAGTGAAATCTACACTTCATGTGACCCAGCAAGTCAACAGACATACTTACATATATTCACCAACGGATAAACAGAAAAATGTTTATAGGAGCACTACTCTCTGAGGCCCCCACTGGGAAAACACAAAAACCATCAACCATGGAACCCATAAACAGTGCTACGTAACACCATGGAAACCCACATTCCAATGAGGACAACTATTGTTAAGCGCAACAAAATAAATGAATCTCACAAATGTACCTTTGAATGAAAGCCACGCATAAATGGTTACAATATGGTATATAATTCCATTTTGAAAAGTTCAAGAGCAAGAAAAACTCATCTATGATGATAGAATTCAGGATAATGGTCTTCTTCAAGGCGTGATCTTTGGCAGGGGAGAGGGGGCGGGATTTCCACGTTGCTAGTTGTGGTAAAATGCGAGAGGTTTGGTCTTTGTCCCTGGTTCCTGACACAGAGCTCCTGACACCCCTGTTATTTCCTGAGTGAGGAGAGTAAGAGGGGTGTGTTTTGTTCTAATGAGGTGACTCTTGGCAGACACCAAGGTACTTCAGGAGGGGGGCCAGTCAACAGAAAGATCAAGCTTTGGTTAAAAGTCTGGAACTTTCAATTGACTGATGAATGGATAAAGAAGATATTATACACACACACACACACACACACACACACACACACACACACAATGGAATATTACTTGGCGATCAAAAAAATGAAATCTTGCCATTTCCAACAACATGGATGGAACTAGAGTGTATTAGGCTAATGAAATAAGTCAAGCAGAGTAAGACAAGTATCATATGATTTCACTCATGTGCTGAATTTAAGAAACAAAACAAATGAGCATAAGAGAAAGGAAGGAAAAATAAGATACCAACAGAGAGGGAGAAAAACCATAAGAGACTCTTAAATATGGAGAACAAACTGAGGGTTTCTTGTGGGGTGTGGGGGTGGAATGGGCTAGCTGGGTGGCGGACATTAAGAAGGACACGTGATGGGATGCCCACGGGGTGTTATGTGTAAGTGATGTATCACTAAATCCTATTCCTGAAATGATTATTACACTATATGCTAATTGGATTTAAATTAAAAAATAATCACTAGTATCTTTAAAAAACAAAAAAAGGAAGTAGCTTTCTGAGCTAGAGAGAAGAGGGTGAGGAAGGACACAGAGAAGTCAAAAGAGAGAGTCATGCAGGGGCCATTAGTAGCCCAGCCGGAAGGAGACTCGGTCAGAGAACCCCTTCTCTGAGGAAGCCCTACTTGGGAAAGCCTTACCTCCCATGAGGGCCAACTCAGAGGCCCAGGGTGAGCTGGGTGATAGGCCCTGACCAACACTCCCAAGAGACCATGTACTCCTAAACAGGGCAGGGTCTAGCAGAGGTCTACATACCCGGGCTTGATTTCTCACTCTGCCACTTAATACCTGTGTGACCTTAGGTACTCCGTTAACTGTCTCTGGCTCAGGACCCAAGTGTACATACCACCTTTCTTTCCTGTGCGCCCCTCAGGACTGGTATGAATGTGAGGGAAACCAGTGGACACAGAATAGCACTGTCTGGCAGTCAGCTCTCTGGTCAGTGATGTAGCAAAGCACCCCAGGAAATGGTACTAACCTCTCATTGCTACTACACAGCAGATCCCTGAGGCCAGGGTTCACGTCTTCTTCAGGACTGGGAATGGAGTACATGATTTTTTTTTTTTTTTTAGTATATGTGCTGCCAAAGCGAGCACTACATGATTTTTTTAAAAAATGCATGAATAATGTTCAGAGCCCTCCAACTAGATAATAAAATTAATCTCCTAACTACATTGAAAAACAAAGTTTGGAACTTTGGGGGCCCCTCGGTGGCTCAGGGAGGTAAGTATCCAACTCTTGATTTCAGCTCAGGTCATGATCTCATGGTTCATGCAATAGAGCCCTGCATCGGGCTCTGTGCTCATAGTATGGAGCCTACTTGGAATTCGCTGGATCCTCTGTCTCCCTCTCTCTGCCCCTCCCTTCACTTTCTCAAAAGTAAATAAATGTTTAAAGAAAAAAAATTTGGAACCATCAGCCCTATCTCCCAACCTCCAAGGAAGGGAGGTGGGCTGGGAATTGAATTCATCATCAATGACCAGTGGTTTAGTCAATCATGCCTACATCATGAAACCTCCACAGAAACCCCTGAACAACAATACTGTCATAGCGCTGTGTGTGTGTGGTGACCCACAGTAGCTCCGTCTGCGGTGAACACAGCACAATGGGTAGAGAAGTTGAATCACTATGTCGTACACCTGAAAGTGTCATAATCTTGTGTATCAACTCTACTAAAAAAATATGTTCTATGTTGGGAATGCAAACTGGTGCAGCCGCTCTGGAAAACAGTGTGGAGGTTCCTCAAAAAATTAAAAATGGAACTCCCCTACGACCCAGCTATATCACTGGTAGGTATTTATCCAAGGGATACAGGTGTTTTGAAGGGGCACATGCACCCCAATGTTTATAGCAGTGCTATCGACAATAGCCAACGTATGGAAAGAGCCCAAATGTCCATCAACTGATGAATGGGTAAAGAAGATGTGATGCATATATACAAATAATACTTCTCGGCAATCAAAAAGAAAAAAAATCTTGCCATTTGCAACAATGTGGATGGAACTGGAGGGTATTACTTAAGTGAAATAAGGCAGTCAGAGAATGATATATGATTTCATTCACATGTGGAATGTGAGAAACTGAACAGAAGACCACATGGGAAGGGAAGGAAACATAAGATAAAGACAGAGAGGGAGGCAAACCATAAGAGACTCTTAAATACATAGAATAAACTGAGGGTTGATGGTGGGGAGTTGGCGGGGGAGAGGGGAAAGTGAGTGATGGGCACTGAGGAGGGCGCTTGTTGGGATGAGCACTGGTTACTGTACGTAAGCGATGAATCCCGAGAATCTATTCCTGAAGCCAAGACTACACTGTATGTTAGCTGACCTGACAATGAATTTTTTAAAAATGTTTTAAACCCTAAGTGACCTAAATGACAGGGTTTGGAGAGCTTCTAGGTTGGTAAATACATCAAAATGCTGGAAAAGTGGCCCATAAAGAGGGGCAAGCTCTGCCCTCCCCCCCCCCCTTGCCCTAAGTACCTCTTCCAGATGGCTGTTCTAGAGTTGTATCCTTTATAATAAACCTGCATTGATAAGTAAAGCACTTTCCCTTTTTTTAAAGTTTATTTATTTATCTTGAGAGAGAGAGAGAGTGCATGCACACATGAATGCAAGCGTGGGAGGGGCAGAGAAAGGGAGAGAGAGAATCCCAAGCAGGCTCCGTACTGTCAGCACAGAGGCTGACACGGGACTCGATCTCAAGAGCTATAAAGTCATGACCTGAGCTGAGATGGTCATTTAACCGCTAAACTGACCAAGGCACCAGGTGCCCCAGTAAAGTACTTTGCTGAGATCTGTGAGTTGTTCTCGCAAGTTCTGAAACGGAGGAGAGGCGGGTTTCAAAACCCCGAACTTTGGACCACGTAGGACAGAACTGAGAGTCAGCTTGCAGCTGGGATCTGAAATGAGGGCTGTCTGGTGGGGTGGAGCCCCCAAGCCTCAGCAGCCCGGCACTGACTCTGGAAGGCAGTGTCACAACTGGCCCCAACTGCAGGACACCCAGGTGGTGCTGGGAAAATGGCGTTGGAAAGACACCGGGTATCTAGTGTCGAGAAGAAAAGAAAACCCCAGGCTGGCAATGTTCTATTTCTCGGGCCAGCTGCTGGCTACACATGTCTGCTCACCTTGTCCAGATTCACCAAGGGTGTACTTAAGATCCGAGCACTCTTCTGTATGTGTATGTGAGTACAAAGATTATGTTTAAAAAGCATGCCCATGTTGGGGGTGCCTGGGTGGCTCAGTCAGTTAAGCGTCCAACTTCAGCTCAGGTCATGATTTCACAGTTTGTGGGTTTGAGCCCCGCGTCAAGCTCTGTGCTGACAGCTCAGAGCATGGAGCCTGCTTTGGATTCTGTCTCCCTCTCTCTGCCCCCTCCCCTGCTCATGCTTTGTCTCTCTCAAAAATAAATAAAATTTTTTTTAATTAGAGGAGGGTCTCCAAAAATTAGGATATTTCTGCTGGTTAAAGACTAAAAGAATAGAACCCAACAGAAAAATAAATAGAGCAGAGCGAGTGGCTGAGCCTGTGTGCGGACAGGAGAGGAATTCATCAAGAGGCTGAGTGTGCAGCCTTTGTAAAATTTTGTTGGGAGGAGGGGGGCACCATTTAAAGTTACGCTCTGTCATCTAATGTGAGAAATTAGAAATGTAAATAATCTTTGGTCCAAAGTGGCTTTTAAATCCTCTAATAATGGAAAATCCGATAGCCTGTAGACAGCATTACACAAAGAATAATTTCACATTATAAATTGAAGAAAATTCATCAACTCTGGTTTTAATAGCCTCTGGGTTTTTTTTTTTAGTGGCATCTTCTTGGGGCTGTTATCTTAACGACACAGGGCACCAATTCAGGGGCTGTTCAGGGGCCGTTCAACCCTGAAAAATGCGGTGTTTTTTTATTAAATTACAGCAAGATAAATGTTTTCAGTTTTCCCCACACACAGTCATATACTGTACCTGAGCACTAATATTGATCTCTCAAATCGAGTAAGCAGTCTTGTCTCCAACCTGTTACTTCACCTTGAATTTGAATAACACGCCTCTCCTTCCAGGGCTATAGACGTGCTTTGCCTCACCGGGGTGCACGGCGATGCCGCTGTGAAGCATTTGATTAGCAATCTGATTTCATCAAGCTGACCTGGAGTCAGAAATCTCATCAATAACTACAATGCCCAAGTTCAAGTAAAAGCCCAGCAAAAACAAAAAGAAGGAAAAGAAAACAATCCCACAACGTTCAGAAAATTCAGGCGTTCTCTCATCCAGCTTCACAGAGAGCTAACTACGTGTGAGAACTAAGCCGGGTAATGAGCTCAAAAAGATGAACGAGGCGACGGTGAGGAGGATCCGGGCTCTAGAACCGTCCACAGGCCAGTGGAGAAGAAGACCACAAGGATGGGAGGCGCAGCGGGCAGGTTTTACGGAAGAGAAGATTCCACAGGGAGTCCCGGGGAGAACACGGTTGATGGGAACCCAGAAGGGTATTCTAGGCACACACAAAGGGACTTGGAAAAGGCTCATACAATCAAACTCTAAACAATTCTCTACAGCCGGCAGAAGGGAGCTTGGAAGAGAGGCCACAAAGACAGGAAGCCTCCAAAGGAATCTCATCAGAATAGTTTCTGCGTCTCTGTCAGAACTGTGAATGGCCGTCAAGGTGGGAGCTCAGGAGACCAGATCTAGAAGGCCACAGTTGTCTGCATGGAAAATAAGGGGCTTCACTCAGGAATGGTGAGGAAGACCTGATTCAAGAGATGATGACAAGGTAGAATCAATGTCAGTTGGTCCTGACTGGATATAGAGGGCGAGGAACATGTGAAAACCTAGGCGGACTCTCAAGTCAACAGGATAGGGGCGCCTGGGTGGCTCAGTCAGTTAAGCATCTGACTTCAGCTCAGGTCATGATCTCACAGTTCATGGGTTCAAGCCCTGCATCGGGCTCTGTGCTGACAGCTCAGAGCCTGGAGCCGGGTTCAGATTCTGTGTCTCCCTCTTTCTCACCCTCCCCTGCTGGCGCCATCTCTCTCTCTCTCTCTCTCTCTCTCTCTCTCTCTCTCTCTCTCTCTCTCTCTCAAAAATAAATAAGACATTTAAAAAAAAAAGTCAACAGGATTAAAATGGTGGGGGGGTAATGACGGGAAGGACATTAGAAAGGAACGGGCAGTGTAAGAGGCCAACTACCGCCATCTTGGATGAATCACCATGGTGACTTGAAGCCTTCCAGAGCACAGCGCCCCCCACCGCCCCCTAACACATAGATTCTTTCTGTCTAACCACACCCTCGAGTACACCCTTGGGGCACAATGTCCTCCATCTGCCCCGGAGATAGGCCCACTGTGAGTCTCCAGCATCTCTTCCAGGCAGTCCTCCTGTGTGCTCCTACACTCCAAGGCTATAGAAGCATGTCTCACTGGAGGTGGGGTCGCCCAAGACACACCTCTGTCCCTAAGTCCCCTTAATAAACCATGTCTCCTCAAACTGGACTTGTCAGCCTTTTCCTTCAGTCTTCAGGCTCCTTGGGCTTTTGGGGGGCTGTTTTGTGTAGATCTCCCTTCCCTGGAACAAGTGGGAACAATTCTGCCCTGAATTATCACTGCAAACTGACATGCTGTAACATCCACCACACCACACACACACACACACACACACACACATACACACACACACACACACACACACACACACACACACACACACGGGTTACCCCAGGGTTCTGGCTTGATGATTCCCTGAGACAGAGAATGCAGGGGAAATGAAGCAAATAAAGTTTGGATACCATTTTGTTCAACAATGTGGTGGGGGTGAGGTGCTGTGGGGAAATCAGGGTACAGATTTCAAGTACAGGGGCACCTGGGTGGCTCAGTCAGTTAAGCATCTGACTCCTGATCTTGGCTCAGGTCGTGATCTCACGATTTGTGAGTTCAAGCCCCACATCGGGCTCTGCACAGACAGCAGGGAGCCAGCTTAGGATTCTCTCTCTCCTTCTCTCTCTGTCCCTCCTCCCTCTCTCTCTCTCCCTTTCAAAATAAATAAATAAATTTTAAAAGAAAAAAAGAAATTTGAAATCAAGTCGATCCTTGCAAAAGACAGGTTCGAACTATGTTGGGTCCACTAACACGCAATTTTTTGTTTTCAATAAATACTGTACAGTACTGTATATTTTCTCTTCCTTATAATTTTCCTATTAATCCTTTCCTTTCTCAGGCTTACTTTATTGTAGGAATACAGTGTATAATACATATACAAAATATGTGTTACTGGATTCCTCCGGTTATCCATAAGGCTTCCAATCAACAGTAGGCTACACTGGTGAAGGTTTTAGGGAGTCCCAAGTTCTCGGATTTTCAACCACAGCCCCAAGCCCCTCATTGTTCAAGGGTCTAATGCAGGCAGAAATATGGGCCTTGATGTAACAAGAGTGGTTGAGCCTGCAAACAATTCCCAATGTCAAGTCCATAAGGACGCTGTGGACAGTGTGTGAAGGGCCTTTTAGTAAGGGATTCATGACAACCAAAAATTAAAGCCTCCTAGTCACTCTTAAGGGAAAGTCACAATTTTCATTGTTTGAGGAGGGAAGCAACGGCCGTTAGCATAAGCGGTGATGTTCACGGTCACTATTTCAACATTTAAGAAAAGTACATGGGAACCTCTGAGCTGCTCTGAGAAAGGATATAAAATAACATTGTAAGACTAAACCATCAAGGAAGGAAAAGCCCCTCCCCCACTATCCAATAAACAAATTCCTGAATAATCCCTCCTCTTCTTTGTTCATATTAAATGAAATCACTACTCTAATTTGGAAGATTAACATTTAACTACTCTGGCTTTAAAATACACTAGAGATTTAAATGCCAAACTCAGTTCCACCTTTCCTTTTTTTTTTTGTTCCCCCTCAAATTCTATGTCCAGAACTTCCTCTCTCAAATAAATATCAACTCCCAACCTCAATGGTTAGATTCAGCCCCCTCCCCTGTTCTCGAAGCCACATTCCATCACTGTCTTACTGTGACCTAGACATACTTCTAAGTCTCCAACCCTATTTTATTTTAAAGATTTTATTTTGGGGCACCTGGGTGGCTCAGTCAGTTAAGCAGTCGACTTTGGCTCAGGTCATGATCTCACAGTTTATGAGTTCGAGCCCCACATCAGGCTCTGTGCTGACAGCTCGGAGCCTGGAGCTTGCTTCAGATTCCATGTCTCTTTCTCTCTCTGCCCCTCCTGTGCTCATGCTCTGTTTCTCTCGGTCTCAGTAATAAATAAAAACATTTTAAAAAATTATTTTATTTTTAAGTAATCTCTACACCCCAAGTGGACCTTGAGCTCACAACCCTGACATCAGGAGTCACTTGCTCCACTACCTGAGCTGGCCAGGCGCCCCCTCTCCACGACTGCATTAACCTTCCTGAGAGGAAAGTCGTGTTTCCCCCATCATCACGCCTCTCTCCTCCAGGACATCACTCGCCAATGCTGACTGCGTAACACAGCAGAGCAAGAGGAACCCAGAAGCTCACTAGGGTGAAAGGGGATGAATGTTGAATGCCATTTTTTGCTCCGTTTTTAATTTTATTAGAAAAAATGATGTTGTCTGCCCAGCTGACCTTTTTCCTCTCTCCACACAGCCCCCCCAACCCTACTGACCTTCATCGTGCTTCAAACTGTAGCTTTGGGCGTCAGACCAGAGCAGCGACTGAGTCTCCGAAGGGAGAGGGAGGGAAGCAGGAGGGAAGCTTTCCAAGGGCAGCATGAGTGACCTGGGGGTGTCCCTCAGCCCCCCGGCTCCAGGCTCCTGGATTCCAAGTGCTCAAGCCCCTCACTTCTGACTCGGAGACCAGGCCATACGAAGTCATGTCTCCCTACACAGATATTGCCTCTTTAGGCACCTGCTACCCAAGTGCTTTCTCCTTCATTTTAATGAACACTCCATCATTATAAAAAATGCTAAATAACCATAATCATGCTTCTAAATGATAACCTAGGGGTGGCCCTGGGAATAAAGTCCAAGGAGAGTTTGACGGTTCTTGCAACTAAATTTCTAAAAGTCAAACAAAAATCCTGCTTCACAAATGAAAAGCTGCATTATATCCATCTAGCTACCATAGAAACTTGATTCCTCTGTCCCTTCTGTCTGAGGCTTGCTGAGAAAATAAAAATCCCTAAAGGGTGAACCTGTCCATCTAAAGGTTACCAAGTACTGGACTAGTGAGATCTGGAACTTTGTCTTAGGTAGCAAACCTTACCAAATTGAAAATGTAATAAATCTCCAGTGTGCTAGGTCAGAAAGCACCCGAAAAAATGGTGGTCATCGGTTCCTTTGGTTCTGTCCCGCGTGGTCACCCTCCTGGTCTCCCAGAGAAATGACAGCCACAGCACCCACTCCAAAATCAGAGGGAGTTACTGAGAACCTCGGTGCTCATTCTTCTAATGAAGAAACCCAGCCATTGTTGCCTCTTGTTTCTACTACACTCTTGGGCCAGTCCGACATGGGAACTTTGAGCCAGACCCTTCCGGAAGTTTTATAGTCAGAGAGGAATAGTCATTCACATTCAGATCATAGGGTGTTCACCTCTTACGGAAAACAATTTCAGGATTTTCAACTCTCATCTCCTTCATATCCCTCATTAAGTACAGTTTGAATCAATTTTCTTGCAATTATTTTTTGGTGTTCAATTACTGTGCATAATGACTCCATCTCTGTTTTCGATCTGAGATGTCCATCTTGTCCCGGTGTGGTGTGCACAGATTAACAACACTGTCCAGGGTACCTTGTAGGGAAGACACCACACTGCTCTGCCTCAGGCTTCACGCCTTCTGTTGGGTCTTAGCTTTGTAGAAAATATACACAGAATCTCTCCAACGCACTTGGGCTCTAGACAACTCAAAGGCTGACGAAAGCCATTGCAATCCCAGGAAAAACTCTGGGCTGAGGGCAGAGGACCTTGGCTCACGTGCTGTGACACCTCAGAAATAAATGTCATTTATTAAACGCCTTCTGGCTTGCAGCAGACTGGGGGATACTGAATCTTTCCAAACAGAAATGAGGATTTCCATCTGCGAACACAACCCACCCCTCAGTGTTTGCTCCATAAGACAAGTAAACTAATTAGTGGTGCAAGTGCCATGCAGCTGTCTGTTCTCTCCTACTTCTTCCCAACCTCTTTCTAAACTTGCTCCTTAAGGGCTAGGGTCTCCCCTCCTCTTCTAGGCCCATGGGTCCCCCCTGGGGTACCTTCTCCATCCCTTGGCTTCAATGCCCACCCATCAGTCAATGACTGCAAGAAAGACCTCTGCACAAGTCTTTCCACTTCCAGCTGATCCATGCACATCTCCCCCAGCTGCCAGACGGGTCCCTTTCTTTCAGCGTGTATAGTCTCTCTCCTCGTGTGTGCATTCCCCGAAAGTTAGCGACACGGCCATCTACACAGGCCAATATGCTCAGTGCCCCCTTGGGTCCCACTTAGCCCCTCACCCCCTCCCACACGACTTCAGGTCACATTCATGCTGCCTCCCACATATTTCTCAAGTCTGTCTCCTCTGTCCACCATTAAAGACTATCAAGTGCAATATTTGCCTGCTCCCGGTCCACTGCATGCCTTCTAGAAGATTCCCATTCCTCCAGGAAGTCCTCCTCTTGCCCTGCCCTCATCCTCACCCAGAAGTCTGCTGCACTTCAATGAGCACTTCCTTACACTTCCACGCCTTTCTCCCTCAAGTTTCTGATCTGCCTGAGGCCTTTCTCTGGTCACAGAAGCTCGTTCAGCCTGAGTGTGGACGGCCAGAGCACCAGGGAGTTAATCTTCCAAGGACCACCATCAACCAGTGAAGGACAGGCATCTCAGTGTCCTCACCTCTGCCCTGACGATTCTGAGGTGGGTGTCATACACTCTCTCTGGCAGAACTAAGCCCCAACTGCCCATGGAGGACCCTGTTTAAGAGTGACACCCCCCCCCTTTATGAGCTCTCCTCTCTTCTGTAAGACTGGCCCTTGCTTTCTGGGATCACCTCCCAAATGACCTACCTGCACTCAAGTCCATTTCTCAGATCCTCACCTATTAAGCAAGGTTTCGGGAGACCCAAATAAACAGGAGTGAGAATGGCATCAGATGTTCTAACAGACACCATGGAAGTAAAATGGCAGTGGAGTAAAACATTCAGAACACAGGGTGAAAAGGATTTCCAGCAAAGAATTCTATGTCCATCCAAGTGGTTCAGTCAGCTGAGCATTTGATTTCAGCTCAGGTCATGATCCCAGGGATCAAGCCCCGAGTCGGACTCCACCCAGAGCACAGAGCCTGCTTGGGATTCTCTCTCTCTCTCTCTCTCTCTCTCTCTCTCCCTCCCTCCCTCCCTCCGCCCCCTTCCCCATTCATGTGCATGTGGATGAGTGTGCGTGCTCATGCTCTCTCAAATAAAATAAAAATTTTTTTAAAATACACTTTGGCCTTGACCATCATTCCTGGAACAGAGCTCCTAAAATGCTCATGATTTCCTAAGTGATAAAGAAGAATGTGACCATCTTTTAATATCTGGTCTATTGTCCTCAAATAGCTCCTGCTCCTAAAACACCTCCAGAGCAAAAGTGACAAAGTGTCTGGCTATTCATAACAAGCCCTACCAACCACCTCTGAGTTTAAGCTACTCAGGTGACCTTCAGAACTCCCCTTGCCAGGACTTTTTGTCCCACCCCCCACTCCCACACCTCTGGGGAGGGCAGATGGGCTGGAGGTTGAGATCATCGCTAAAGGTGATGACTGACGCAATCATGCCTATGTCATCAAACCTCTATTGAAAAATCCCTGCACAAAGGGGTCTGGAGATCTCCCAGAATGGCGAAACACGAAGGCACCAGAAGGGCCTGGAAGCCCCCCACGCCCTCCCTCACACCTTGCCCCGCGAATCTCTCCCATCTGGCAGTTCCTGAGTCCTACCCTTTACAGTAAGCAGGTGAGCTGGTAGGTAAACTGTTTTCCTGAGTTCTGCCGGCTTCTCTAGCAAACTGCCCAACCCACAGAAGGGTCGTGGGAACCTCCACTCTACAGCCGGACTTGAGAGAGGCATGGGAATCTCCCCACTCTGACCCTGGAGCCATGCACCATCCTAGTCCGTGAGGGTACTGCACCTTCTCCCCCATGGCCACGACATCTCATTAAATTCCCTCCTAACCAGTAAGGGAACCGGACACGGTGAGGCACAGTGAGGCAGGGTGTAGAACAACACCGGCCTTGCCCCCTGGTCTAACTCTTCCCTCTGTCTGAACTCGAACACTTTTTAAAGTATGCTGTCAATTTTATTTTCCCATCGCTAGTAAACGTCACAGGCCCCTGTGTGCACACACCCAGTGTGAATTCATAGTCTGCCGCTGACGGGACAGCGGACAACGCGAAAGAGCACAGGATCCGGGTCTCCTGCCTGGATGGAAGGTGACACAGGCACCCAGACGGCCTCCTACGGCCGACCAAACCCACGGGTCCGAGCCTCCACTGAGGGTACTTGTTTGGCCGAATGCAACCTCCTTAATCCCTCAGCATTTTGGTTCCTTTATCAGTACCAGGGGGATGACAGTCATGATGATGACACTCATGTCACGGGGCTGATCAAAAGATTAAAAAGACCCAATACCTGAGCACTCAGTCCAGTCCCCGGTGCAGAGTGAACATTCAGAAAACGTGAGCTGCTTCAGCCCTTGCTCGGATCGGAGGCACACCACAAGAAGGCATCTCATTCATGCATCGGAACTCCTCCCGTGCTATGCAGCGTCCCAGGGGACAGCACTGGGTGGCACTGCGCTGGGCCCGGGGAGCAAGCCCCCCAGCAGCCGTGCCCCCGCTACGGGCCCCCGAAGTGCGCAGAAGCCTGGACTCCGTCCCTGCGAAGGCTCGGCAGGGTCCCGTGGCCCAGACGACGGCTCACGTCTGTGTGACCCAGCATCTCTCGAACCGACACCTGAGCTTGGAACATTTACTACAAGACGCGTCTGTTAAGAGCCCGTGAACTGTTCCACGGAACTCACTTAGGAAGTGACAGGAAGGCCCCTGCGCACGAGCCCCTACCTTAAGGCGATGAGAGGGGTCGTGAGGCGGTGGGCTGCCCTGGATGATCCGGGGACAGGACGCCTGCTTGTCCCCGCAGCACAGGCGCCCTCCACACAATACCCCTCTGGGTTGGCACCTTATCATCAAGCACAGCAAAGCCTGGGGCAAAGCCAGCTGTACTCAGTGCAAAGGTGACAGACGTGTGCTTCCAAGTTGGGCAGGGGCTGGGGTGCCCACCAACTTGGCTCCCCTTGAAAAGAAGCTTTCAGTACCACATTTTAAAAGGAAGGATGGGGCGCATGGGTAGTTCAGTTGATTAAGCGTCCAACTCTTGATTTCAATGTTTGGGTCATGATCTCCTGGTTTGTGAGTTCGAGCCCCACGTTGGGCTCTGTGCTGACATTGCAGAGTCTGCTTGGGATTCCCTTTCTCCCTCCCCTGCTCTCTCACTCTTTCTCAAAATAAAGAAATAAACTTAAAATAAATAAAGTTTTTCAAAGGAAAGATGCCTTGCCCAATTTCACAGAAACAATTTGGTATTATCGTCCAGTTATACAAAATAAGACTAAATGGATAGCTTTAACCCTGCAGAGCTCAGAAGTACTTTGTAGGTATTTGCTGTTTATCTTTATCCCCACGGGGATGGCATGCTACATGGTGACTTGCAACACAGGCTCTATCTTATTTTGGAAACCAGGAGGGTAACTGAGGAGAATAAAATAGAGTTCGTATACACCATAGGCCACAGTCTACAAGGGAGTCCCAGTGTGTTACAGGAGTGGGAAGGGTCCCTCCCTCGTCTTGCGGTACGAAGTAGTATTCACTCTTCCAGTCACCATATCAACACATTCAAGCAGAAACGCTATTTTCTACATGGACAAAATGGATACACAGGCTTAATACCACGACAATGCATAGGACATAAACACATTCTGGCATTTACGACTGGAGAACAGTCACTGAGAAGAAGGGAATCGCTTCTACTCTGTCGAGGCTGATTTCCTGTAAACGTACAATATGGCTCCCGGAAGAAAATGTGCTAGTGCTGAGCAGTCAGCCCAGCAGGGCGGGAAGGGAGGTGCCCTGATTACAAACTATGTGGTACACGGTAAGCACTCAGTCAGCGTTTACTCAGGAAAGGAACTCGGTAGACTTGGAAAGAGGGCAGACTCCTAAGGCTGGTGATTCACGACACCCAGAGAAGGAAACTCACATGCTAAGAAGGGCTTGGGTAGCAAGAGTTTAAGTCTTAGAAACCATCTGATACATAAACTAGAGGTCAGCTTCAACGGCTCCCGAACCCTGAAGAAGTAGGTGTGAACACAGTGGGAAAACCATCAATGCCTCATGTTGCTAAAAAGCTCGTTAATAACTCGTTCCTCCCATCCACAAAACAAAAAGGGCTCCAATCAGTCACCCCCATTTACAATGTGAAGGTGAAATACTGAGAAACGGAAGCGAAGAAAGGTGGGAATTCCTCACAGTCTTTCAGATAAGCTTCAGGGTCAAGGTCAACTGTGATCCATGAACACTCTCACCACCAGACAGAAGGGAGATGGGTCAGAGCTCCTCCGCATGGAAGCCCCCTCATTCTTCCGCCTAGACTCCCGGGGCATCAGGGCCCCACACATAACCCCACAGGTGCGCCCACCTCTCAGCCAGCAATAGATCAGCGTGGCGATTTCCAGAAATCTCTAGGCATTGATAAGACTCTTTGACTCTCCTCTTCTTCTCCCATTTGTGAAACTAGGGACATGCCGTTGATCTAATTTTGAGGATTTGTAGACGAAGCTTATAACATATCAGCTTAAAATCCACAACTGAGACGTTCTGAGGTGTGGGTGTCGGAACTGGGCCATTCATCAGGGTTTGGAATGTGTGGGCTCTGACTGCAATAGTTACCACAAATGTGGGCACAAAGGACCTACACACACACACACACACACACACACACACACAACACGGGTCACGGAGATGTGGAGAAAGGCTTGTTTTACACATTTTTATCACAGGAGGACTGGATGTGGTAAACCTTGACCCCATACCCCACAGTCCACACTGTCCCTGAGGTAAGTCACGGTCAACGTCGGAATGAAAAGCCTGTGCTTCCCGTCACAAGGGGAGTGGACGGCACCCGACACCAAGCAATCCTGAGTCTTACCGCAGCTTCTCAAACAAAACCAGCGCCC
The DNA here is from genome assembly GCA_004023785.1 of Mungos mungo. Classification (NCBI taxonomy): domain Eukaryota; kingdom Metazoa; phylum Chordata; class Mammalia; order Carnivora; family Herpestidae; genus Mungos; species Mungos mungo. The sequence goes on from PISW01002369.1 coordinate 186,483, forward strand.
TGTTTGGCGAACTCACCCTGGTGCCTTCTCTCAAGTGTTCTTCAAACGTGTGATCTGATTCCCCGCAGAGGGCGAGGTCGGGGAGCACATTTGGAAATGTGCTTCCTGTTCCCTCAAAGTCTCCTGTGACCGGGAGCCACCATGTGAGTGCCACAGCTGGCTCGTCAGCTGGCCCGAAGCTCACGTTCCAGGGCCCCGGGTCTGACCATGGGGACGACGGACTGCGCGGACGCTTCATGCTCAGGGCGGCGCAGCGAACCGTGTGCAGGTTGTAGCTCTTAGAAAACTCAAGGGCAGTCACCCAGCAAGGTCATGACATTCGCACAGCTCTTCCCAGCACCACACCTGCTCCCTACACCCATCAGGAGTCCACGGGGCAAGTTCCTCAGGAACGATGACAGGACGATGCTGCGAATGAGCCGGGAGCTACTTGTGTGTGTGTGTGTGTGTGTGTGTGTGTGTGTGTCTTTGTGCGTGCGCATGTGCGCCCACACACCCCTACACGTGCAAACAGAAAGAGAGTCAAACACCCTTTGAAAGAAGCAAGTCTGGCTTTTGCTTACATTTTAAAATTCTGCTTTAAAAAAGTGTTTACCATTGTCAATACCGCATAAGTGAGAGAGACACGGACCAGGCTATTTTCTCGGCAGCCTGTCTGAGGTTTCTAAGGAGCCCTAAATTCACTGTATTTCCTGTCTCCCAATGGTTCTAAAGATAATAATTTTTCCTCACGCAGACAATATTTAAAATATCAGTGAATGTAATCAATCCCCAAATACTATTTCAAAACAATCATCGTTCCTGTTCTGCTCATGGTGCAAAGTGTAGCTAGTTAACAGCCTCTAAAACGTGATCTCAAGGCACAGCAAATCAAGCGGAAAGTGTAGGGAAAACACGCTGGCCAGTTAAGCCGGTATTTAAATGCGGCACTAAAAATGCATTTCACACCCAACTTCATCAATCACCTACCAATCTTAGTTTGCATCTTGGCTACCAAAAGAAAATGGGATTTGTTTCCCTGAAGAAATATGTCACAGCTCTGCTTGAATTATTAAGCTTTACTATTACAGAACGAAACAGTCAGAAAGAAAAAAAAAGAGAGAGAGAGAGAAAGAAAAGCAAAAGCAAAAGACAAAATTAGAGCTGGATTGCCATCTACAGACAGATATCAGCACTGCTCGTTCATGCGGCATCAGATACCCGAGCGTCAGTAAATATCAACAGTAAAAGAAAGACAAATTGCATGGCTACTGTCTTAATCACTATAAAAATCAAGACAGCCCGCCAAGTCTGTTTTCTCAAACCATCATGGGAATAGACTATAGTAACGAACACTGGATCAAAAATCTACACAATTTAACGTAGGACAGGAGATGAACTAGATATTGACCCTCACTCTAAAATGTAACGCTTTGGAAGAAATCTGAGTCAATGACTTAATTCCAAATTTAAAATACTGCTAAGTAGGGAGAAAAAAACTGTTTCATCTCTAACATCCAATTCTTGCTTGTATGTTTTACACGATATTTGGATATGTAACAAGACAATCACCACAGTAAGTGTAGTTAATGTCGGTCACCATACACAGTTACAAAAAAAAAAAAAGAAAGAAAGAAAGAAAGAAAGAAAGAAAAAGAACGCTTTTTCTTGTAATGAGGACTTTTCATATCTACGCTCTCAGCAACTTTCAAATATGCGATATGGCATAAAATTCTTGCATTTTGTACTCATCTTGACTCACCACGGACCTTCCCATTCATTTTGCTTATGGTGCCTCTTGCTTTTACTTTTCTAGAGAATAAGAAGAGCCCCCTTGAGACAGGACTGTCCAAAGGCTTGGTTCTAACTACTAGAATAGATGACATTAAAGCAAAAAGCCATTGCAGTAACAAATGAACACGAAAGTTGACTTAAGGAATCGAAAAAGAGAGAAGAGATTTAATATTATAACCTGGAAAATTCTGATAGTCAAAGACATCTGGGGGGAGATCTGATAGAGGGAAATAGCTCAATTTTCAAAAGTATGGACTAAACACGAATATCCTTATACTTGTCAAGCAATGATTTAATCTAGTGAACTGCAACTGCACCAGATTCTTTTCATTTTCCCTGGAAAGAAATATTTTGGGAAGCCAAGATTCGTTTTCCAGGTTATATGTTCTTTCTGTTAAGATGAAAAGATACAAAATGCTTCATCTCAACTCTTACATACACATATACGTACATAAGAAACTTAGACGGATCATACAGGGTTCTTATTGGGGGAAAAAATATCCACTTCCCAAAACCATCACTTGAAAGACACCAGCCATTGTTCCACGTAACAATAAGACCCAGCAGTTAGAAATCTACAGGCCACGCATTATAAAATGTCTTTGGAGGGGCACCTGGGTGGCTCAGGCAGTTAAGCATCCAACATCAGCCCAGGTCATGATCTTGCAGTTTGTGGGTTCGAGCCCCATGTCAGGCTCTGAGCTGTCAGCACAGAGCCTGGAGCCTGCTTCGGATTCTGTGTCTCCCTCTCTCTCTGACCCTCCCCCCTCACACTCTGTCTCTCTCTCTCTCTCTCAAAAATGAACATTTAAAAATTAAAAAATAAAACAAAATAGGCATGTATTAGAGGGAGGAACTGGGATTTTTCACAGGCTAAGAAGAGCCTCCCAGAAAATAAGCGAGTAACATTTTACAAAAGCCTTTAGTCAAAAATATCTGTGAAAAGTTTAAGAGAGGTCCTACTTCATAATGGGTTTCAGAGTGTTACAGAGACTGGTCTATGGTGATGTCCAACGTTCATCCATCACTGTTTACTGTCTCCCAACTCTCAGATCTGGGCCTGCTGTTACGAATAAAAACAAGGCAACTAGCAGGAAGACAGAGCTCAGGGGCTTGGGGGCTCCCCGACCTAGTGCTCTGATGGACACGAAGCCTCTATTATTTCCAATGCTCAAGGAATGACCGGTTCTTCCAGCCCAGCTTCCCATGTTTGGTGCCTGCCATGAAGTGCACATGCAGTAATCATCCGTTGACCACATGTTACCTTGGCCTCCCCTGTTTCATGGTCACCCAAAGGGATTATAAAAGCTTAAAGAGAGGCAAGCTTTAAAGCTAGATCCTTTTTTTTTTTTTTAAAGTAGGCTCTCACACCCAGTGTGGAGCCCAATGTGGGGCTTGAACTCATGACCCTGAGATCAAGACTTGAGCTGACATCAAGAGTCTGATGCTTGGGTGGTTCAGTCAGCTGTCTGACTTTGGCTTGGGTCATGATCACATGGTATGAGTTCAAGCCCTGCATCAGGCTCCTCGCTGACAGAGAGTCTGCCCCTCCCCCACCAGAATAAATAAATAAACTTAAAAAAAAAAAAAGAACAGAGTCGGATGCTTAACCAACTTAACTACCCAGGTGCCCCTACAGCAAAATCTTAATATGATCCCACATTTTGCAGATAGCTAATAAGACCCCCAAAAGTCAAGTGCCTTGGCCAAGGTCCACAGCAGAACTGTCACCAGAATCCAGGACTCCCATCCCCATCTGGTCCTCATCACTGAAACCTCTGAAGAAGTCAAGCCCCTTTGTCCTCTCCTCTCTGTCACTGGCTCAGTAACGCAGCCTGTTCCTTTAGTCCCACGCCGCATCCTGACAACTCTTTCACCACCTGCGCCGCATCCTCTGACCCCTAAGCGTTCCTGTGTCCCCTCAGCTGTGGGGCCCACATTAGCTGGAATTGTAACATGACTCTTCACGTCAACTTTGAAATAAGCTAAAGCTCCCAGCCAGCCATGAACCCAAAGCCACAGCCATCCCTCGTCTTCCTGGGTGCCCGGCCTGACCCCCTGTGGGTGCGGGAGCAGATCCCGGGGTGAGGGGGGAGCAGTCCCTCCACCTGGCTGTGGCCTAGCCACCCAGCCACACCCACGGGCTGACCCCGCTGACACCACACATGGAATGAGACCACAAAGAGCCCGTCTTTCCAAAAACCACTGTGAAAGTTCACAATTCTGATTGCACAAATCTTGCACTGATGAACATTTTTTAAAAATTATTTTATGGCATCTCTCACTGGCTAATGCAAGATACAGAACCAGTTAGGGCACATACTGTCTTCTGGTAAAGTTTGGCAGTATCCTCTTGGATATCAGCAAAATTAGTAAAACGTCTTTTCGTTGAAAGGCATCTGTGACTGACAGTAACTCATGATTGATGTGGGCGAGGGTTGTAGACACACAAGAGAGAGACCAGTGTCAACAGTAGTTGGTAAAAATGTCAACAAAGCCCTTTCAACAGAAGGAAAGGATGACAAAATCTACCTTTTCCTTTAATAGAAGACCACCACAAGAAATATTTTACCTTGAAACCCCCTGTATACAACCTCTAATTACAAACAGAAATTTAGCAGGAAAAACAGAAGAATCTTTTGTACACAAAAATTCTTCATTGCAAACACTCCTACGTGGCAGTCAGGAGTACCTGCCGTGGGTCCAGAGAAACAAACGAATCTATTTAAGAATTAAAATCGTAACATAGCCTTAAGAGGAGAGAGAATCAATGAAAACAATATAATAACAGCAAGGATACACTTACCGCTGTTTGGAATGATCTGTGGTGACTTCTTTAACTTCACATTTTGTTTCCCTTTTTTGGTTTTTTCCAAATTCCCTTCTTTTTTCCCTTTCCTCTTCGGGGGCTGAGGGGATGTGTTGTCACTGGATCCAACTGTTGACTTGGACTGACGATCATTTCCCTAAGTGGCAGAAGATTAGAGCCCCTTACCATTGGCTAATGAAATCCCAAAGCAACTCTTAGCCCACACAAGTCATGAACCAGTGGTAATAAACAGGGCGGGAGATGAATGTATTCTACTGACTCCCTGCTCTCCATCCTAACTTCCACGTTAACTTTCCCTAGTGCCAGAGGAAGGGTCGGACAGAGGCAGGAGGTTAAAATAATACCTAAAAAGTGCTGAATATTTAATGCGTATCAGACGTTCCATAAAATTATTTCAGTCCTCACAACCTTGGGAGACAGGTGCTGTTTCACCCCGTTGCAAAGAGGAAGCAATGGAGTCACGGAAGCCAGCAAGCCGCTCCCTTAACCAACCTTCCCCTCCTGTGACTTCTGGAAAAGTCAGCAGCTACCTATTGGCTGAGGAATCGCGACAGTTCTGTTTGATCAGCCGGTCTAGAAATACCTCCTTAATCAGCGGTCACCATGAATACGCAGGTGTCATCACCCAAGGAGACACACACTATGCTTGTAAAAATCGTCAAATCCGTATTCATCGGCCGGTGACTGCCACGCTCCCTGGGGATCGCAAATCCAGAGCGACACAGACACAAACGACTTAAGACCACATCCCGGCAAGGCAGCCACCAATTATCACACATCGGGCGGCGCCTCTGGAGATGAAGACCTTGCATCTGCAAAGCAGGCTCCTTACCCCGAAGGTGAGGCTGGGTTTCGAGGGCTCCCAGGGGGTCACGTAACCACCGCAGGGGTGGCTACGTAGGCACCCACCGAACAGGTGTGTGCACACTCAGCCACTGCGTGGCCATTGCTACAGCAAGAAACTCCCTCCTGACAAGAACACCTTGGTTCCTCAGATGCTCAGGTGCTAAAGCCACCTGCGTGCGTGAGGTGCAAGGCGGCAGGTGTAGAAAGAATGAAAGCTTTAGAGGCCAGAGTACCTGGCTCAGAGTCACTGTCACTAACCACCTATGGGACCCTGGGCTGACTACCTCTTGCCTTCTTTGACCCTGTTTCCTCAGCATTTGAGTGGGGCCAACACCCCTGTCTTCAGGTCCATCACGAGAAGGAAACGGTAACATTTATAAAATAACTAGTACAGTGCCTACCAGGCAGTATTTATTCAGGGAGTGTCAGACTGCTTCCTCCAAGAGCAGAGTTAATATCTTTTTCTTAAAAATCGTATCAAACTCACACCATATTGGGTGAAATCTTTATGCAACATCTGTACCACGCTAGGATCTGAAAATAAATGCAGTAATATTAAATAAACAAATCTGCCTAGAAACCTATTATAACTGCTCATTTTAAACATTTATATATTCAGCCATCCAGAAGCATTTAAATGGTTTTAGCCATCACCCAATTAAGAATAGAAAAATTCACAGCCTTACAAATGAAGTTATTTATGCTATTCTGTCGTAGCCTACAAGAAAATGAATTATGCATAGATTTATTAATGGTATGAAAACTTGTCCAAATCCATAATACTCCTTTGCATAATTTAATTTCCTATTCCAGCTGCAATTTAAACATACGTTTCCATTTAATTATTGCATTAACTGCAACCAGAGTTGTTGGATTTTTTCTTCCCTTTTCTCCAATGATTCTTTTTTCCAAGGCCACTGGCTGCCTGGCAGAAGAGACAGCTACATGATTCTGGTGGAGATTCCAAAACTACCAGCCAGGTCTCCTATCCCCACCTACGTTCAATCGAGTCTCTTCATCCCAAGATTTTAAAACTTTAAAAGCCTTGAATGAGCAGAGTGAACCTTCTAGCAAGCCTGCTGGAAAGCTCAGAGACGCCCCTGAACTTCCGAGGATTAAGAAGCAGCTGAATGTTGAAGAGCTATCTGGACCCTGGCAGGACGGCCTTCTGCAGCTGTCTGGGAGAAGTCATTGTCCCGAGGGGGTATAACAAGGGAGAAATGGAAGCCGGTCTTGGAGTGCCCGGGATTCATGTGATCTTAAAAACCAGCCTCTTATTAACTGTACAGGAAGCTCGGATTTACTACATTTCTGTAGTAAAGGGTGATTTTGGAGCATCAAGAAAGACGGGCGGATTCCAACAATATAAGGCCTTTCGTAACTGACACCCACGTATCCAATTATTGAATACTGACTGATCACCAGGCACTTTGTAAGAACTAAATTAAACTGGGAGAAAGGGAGGAATTCGTTTTGTAATGAGAAGACTGGAAACAATTTAAATGCCTGTCTTTTTGTTTTTTGAGAGACAGAGAGAGACAGCGCAAGCAGGAGAGGGTCAAAGAGAGAGGGAGATACAGAATCTGAAGCAGGCTCCAGGCTCTGAGCTAGCTGCCAGCACAGAGCCCAACGTGGGGCTCAAACCCATGAACCAGGAGATCATGACCTGAGCCGAAGCCGGATGCTTAACCGATTGAGCCACCCAAGGGCCCCTTAAATGCATGTCTTTAACAAAAAAAAAAAAAAAAATGAGGGAGGGGCGCCTGGGTGGCTCAGTTGGTTGAGCATCCGGCTTCGGCTCAGGTCATGATCTCATGATTTGTGGGTTCCATCCCCGCGTCGGGCTCTGTCTTGACAGCTAGCTCAGAGCCTGGAGCCTGTCTTCAGATTCTGTCTCTCCCTCTCTCTCTGTTCCTCCCCTGCTCACGCTGTGAGCTCATGCTCTCTTTCTTTCTCAAAAAATAAATAAAACATAAATTTAAAAAAAAGAATGAAAGGAAGAAAGAAAAAAATATTAATTCATCTAACATGTTAACAATATGGGGCACCTGGCTGTCTTAGTCAGGAGGGCAAGTGACTCTTGATCTTGGGGTTGTGAGTTCGAGCCCCACGTTGGGTGTAGAGATCACAAAAATAAAATAAAATCTTTAAAAATAAATAATAAAATGCTAGTGATATAAAATATATAATAATGACACACAAATATATAAATTGTATAAATTATGTATATTCATATTCATTCACATAATTATATAAATTGTTGGTGAGGTATAAGTAAAATTACAGAGGGCAAGAGGACAAAGGAATGGAGAGAGGGACTTCCCTTTCTTTTCTGAGACTCCCACACATGACTTACAAGGTGGCTACATGAACAGAGCTGTGGCTATTTGGGGATAGGTAATACGGGAGTTGTGTTCTCTCTTACAGAGCAAACAGTACTGCTGAGTACTTCTTACACGAATATGGTATTATTGTCACCATCTTACAGATAAAGGGGATTAACTCTCTCAAGGTTGCCCAGGTCTGAGTTTTCTATCACCTCCTAATGCCAAGGTTCTACAAATATTTGTAAATAGGCATAAGGCTCTGAAACAACCACGGGGAAGAGACAAACTGGGTGGTCACGCCTGAGAATCAGGCAGGGGTCCAGCCGCAGCCTGACTTCACAGCGTGTCCTATGCACACACTGGACGCCGGGCGGGATCACGACCACTGCCCTGCCTCTCGCCCCACACACACCAGTGTATGGTGACCAGTCCTCTGCCTCAAACAAACAAACAAATAAACAAACCTAACAGAAACCCTTCCATCTCCCCTCACTCTACGGAAACCGGGATTTTCTTTAAATAGTTCCCTAGGCTCTTTCCAACAAGAGCCACTCAGCTCGGGTTTTGTCATGACCACAGGAAACACATTCCCAGCCCACATGAGCAGGTGCCAAAGGCACAGAGGCCATAGAAGCCAAGTTTTAGGTAACTTTGTGAGGAAGCTGCTTCACGGTACAGCCTCGGTCATGCGTGTCTTTCAGGGACGCACCCCAAAGGGAGACTTCCAGGCAGGAAAGCAGATCCAGACTCAGGCTGGCATTTCTCTCACTTGTGAATCTGGTTGATGGCAAGTGTGCAAAAAAGCCCTTTTATCCATCCTGGACTCAGTTTCCCAAAAGGCAAAATGGAGCTTTGGGGACATCTGGAATGTATCTTGCTTCGCAATGACTCTGTGATACACAGATAATCATGTTGGGGTTTTTTTCTTACCAGAACTTTAGCAATTATAGTATTTGAATCTGTAAACTACTCATCACAAGATATATCAGCCTCATGGTAATAACAAGAACAAGTTTTAGTCTTTGGTTTTAGCTTTCAAATCTCTGAGTTCGCACATCGGCCACTAGGGGGAGCCCTGACCCAACGCGGTGCGTCCTGATGGCTACACTGCAGGCTCCTGTTTGATGGGGTGGGTATTCACGGTGAGTAGAACTTAACACAATTCACCGGTATCTTCCTTTTGTTTTCAAGGCTAGAACGGCATGTTAAACTTTCCGTTTGCTCATGTCTGTGATTCTCCCAGCACTAGGAGTCCGTGCACGGAATGGTTTTCTGGTTTCATCCTGCTTTGCACGGGGCATTTCTTAGCTGCTCTGGAAAGGTCTGCATGAGCCCCGAAGCCCTCATCACCCTCACTCCCCACCGCAAGGGCGGACGCTGGTGCCCGAGACACTTGCACACCAACAGGGGCCCCTTGTGCTGACTCTGGTAGTCCCCCCCACTTTATTTTTTTACTAAATTTGATCAGGCCCCACCCACACTGCCCCTTCCTTATGCGACTGGGCAACTCCTAGAAAGCCTGGTAAGAAATGAATTTTTTTTAAAAAACCCGCTCTGCATCCCCTTTGATTTGCATCACAAATTCGAGGGTGCTGACGCAGCAGTGACTCCCAAAGTCCCAAGTGGGTCTCCCCTAACCCCCTTCTCTCCCACCCCCACTCAGTGCCAAGCAGTTAACGATCTTAAAAACATGTGCATTCTCCAGGGACCCAATTAATTAAAGGAAAAGGGTAAATGAATCCTTCTGCTAAAAACCAAGTTTGTGACTTTGGAGTTACTGACCAAAGATGGTCTCTCCATGCAGCACACTTAGTGCCGGGCTCAGCGGGAATCTGCTGCGTGCCAGGCACGAGGACTCTCTGCTCAAACAGAAGCTCCTAAAAGAGGGTGCCCAGAGCACCCAGGTGATACAGCACCCCCTCACCTGCTCCTCCCATTCCTTGATGTATTTTTCCTGAAGCTTATCCTGATTATATCAAAGGCACTGTGTATTTGTTTCTTTCTCCTCCTCTGGAATGTAAGCTCCGTACACTTGTGTTTTCTCTGGAACCTCTGTCTTCCTCTCGGCTCAAGCACTAACACAATGCCCAGGACAGAACATGCACTCAAGGGATGCCTGCTGGATGAGTGCATCATTCAGGGACAACGGCTTCAATATACTCAAGGACAAATGGCCACAAGGGTCCATGTCACCTGCGGCCACCTGTCCAGGTCCCCTGCATCACAGGCCTGGGTCCAGCCACCCCACAGCCCCCTGCCTCTGCTCTTCCCCAACCCACTTCTCTGCGGACACCACTCGCAGAAGTGACAACATGGGGCATGTGGGTGGCTCAGTCAGTGAGGCACCTGACTCTTGATCTCGGCTCAGGTCATGATCTCATGGTTCGTGAGCTCAAGCTCCAGGTCAAGCTCTGCACTGACAGCACAGAGCCTGCTTGGGATCCGCTCTCCCCCCCGCCCCCGACCTCCTCTACTCTCTCTCGATCTCAAAATAAAAATAAACATAAAAGTCAAACAGTATCAGTCTCTTCTAACCCTCAGATGGTATCCCATCAAGGAATAAAATCCAAACTCCCAGCATGGTCTATATGACCTGGCTCTACGCGCCTCTGCAATTTCATCTCAGACCACTCTGGCCTTCCTCCTGCCCTCCCCACAGGCCAACATGCCAGGCTTTCCACCAAGGGCCTTTGTCACTGTTTCTGCTGCCACAGAGGCTCTTTCCTCCGCTGCTCCTTGACATCATTAAGGTCTGAGAATTTTATATCAATTAGCGCCCTGCTACATTCTCTTTTCCTCAGAGGGCTTATCACCATCTGAAAATATCCGTCTATCTGTTTAGAGGCTGACACTCTGTCTACCCTGTTCTCCCGCCTCCCTGCACGCACAAGCACGAGAGCGAAGTTCTGTGAGGTCGGACACCATGTCTGTTGACGACTACAGGAGAGTAGTAAGCGCTCGGTCCATAGGTGTTGAATGGAGAACCGAATGGCCAAATGAACAGATGAGTGAATCCACGCGATGCTTACGGAGCGTTGTAGAGACGCAAACTCTCCTGTCATTTTTCTAAACCAGAGCACGGAAACGTCATTTCGAGTCTTTGCTTTCAGGGAGATGGAAACATGTCATGACAGGGAGTCTTTCTCTAGAGGTCACTTCCCCCGAGAAGGGCTGTCCTCCACAGCTGTCTAAACAGGTTCTCCTAGGGGCGCCTGGGTGGCTCAGTCGGTTGGGCATCCGACTTCGGCTCAGATAGCGATCTCACAGTTCAAGGGTTTGAGCCCCGCATCAGGTTCTGTACTGACAGCTCAGAACCTGGAGCCTATTTCAGATTCTGTGTCTCCCTATTTCTCTGTCCCTCCCCCATTCATGCCTCTCTCAAAAATAAATAAACTATTTTTAAATTCTTTAATAGAAAAAAACAGGGTCTCCTTGTACTGCCTCCTGCTGCTTTGGCTCCCGTCTCTCCGCATCCTTTCCATCTGAAACCCTCCGCCTCATTAAACTTTGCCTGAATCGCAAAACCCTCAAAGGCAGAGCCTCACGTTGAACGTCCTTCATGTCCTTTGACGAACACACACCGCACTCCGTGTCTCGCATTTGCCAGGCTCGCCGCGTATGTACCACTCAGCTCCAGCTTTCCAAGCCACGTTCTCTGCTCCAACTAGACTGTACGTTTCCAAAGGCCAAGACGTCGTCATGAACAGAAGAGCCTCAGCTAACGAATGGCTGATCTATGTCTGTTGTTGGTGTTGCCGAGTTCAGCACACACAATGATTTCTTTTTCTTTTTTTCCCAAAAAATTTTGCATGATATACAAAAATGGGGCGGGGGAGGGAAGATACCTAAACTGTCCTTGGGAGGCAGCGTCCGTGCCCAGCAGTAGCTTATCTCCCAAAAATACCACCAGAAGAATTTTGCCTCGTTAAACTGGGGGAAATGTTCAGATCCGTTCTGATCATGGCCGGTCGGGCAATGGGCAATCCGATCACAAGAGCAGAAAGAGAAGCCTCGGCCAGAAAAAGCTGTCCCAGCTGCTCTCCAGCTCAGCCGGGAAGGTCCCCCCAGTGAGGCGGCTGCACGCTGAGAAGTTAGGACTGAACAGTGCTTGTCACAGTTCCCCCAGGAGAGCTATTTAATGGACATTCGCTGAACAAATAAATGCATGAATGACGGACTGGGAAATATTTAGAGTGCTTCTCAATCTTTTAAAGGAATATAACTCAGGACTTTTTTTTTTTTTAACAAAGACTTTCTCTTTAGTCTTTGTCAGAGAGAGAAATTCAGACTGAGCAGAACCACTGATGTGACCTAGTACAGCATTTCTTCTACTTTTTTGGGGTTGTTTAAATTTTTATTTACTTTTTTAATGTTTATTTATTTTTTGAGAGAGAGGGAGCATAAACAGGGGAGGGGCAGAGAAAGAGGAACACACAGAATCCAAAATAGGCTCCAGGCTCCAAGCTGTCAGCACAGAGCCCAACGCAGGGCTCAAACTCAACAACTGTGAGATCATGACCTGAGCTGAAGTCAGATGCTTAAATGACTGAGCCATCCAGGCGCTCCTTTTTGGGGTTTTTTTTTAAAGTTCATTTTGAGACAGAGAGAGCTCACGAATGCAAGTGGGGGAGGAACAGAGAGAGGGAGAGAGAGAATCCCAAGCCGGCTTCACTCTGTCAGAGCAGAGCCCGATGCAGGGCTCGAACTCATGAACTACAAGATCTCAACCTGAGCCAAAGTCAGACAATTAATGAACTGAGTCAATCAGGAGCCCTACATTTCTTCTACTTTTATGTATCGCTGCCCAGATTTCAACTGTAAGATAAGTTATACCAGGTCTATACAGAAGGAAAAAGATTGCCTACTTTGAAATCTATATTTTTAAAATGTAGGTTCAAGGGGTTCCTGGGTGGCTCAGTTGGTTAAGTAGCCAACTCTGGATTTCAGCTCCAGTCATGATCTTGTAGTTGGTGGACTTGAGCCCCAGGTCAGGCTCTGCACACTGACCGTGTGGAACCCTGCTTGGGATTCCCTCCCTCCTTCCCTCCCTCCCTCTCTCTCTCTCTCTCTCCGTCTCTCTATCTCTCTCTCTCTCTTTCTCTCTCTCCCATCCTGTCTCTCTGAAAATAAATAAATAAATAACCTAAAAAATGCTGGCTCACTTTGAAGACCTTAGTTGTATCACTAATGTTCTAGCGTTGCTTCACATAATTGCTTATATGCCACAAGGCAGCTGAAGTTTTATTTCTTCAAATTTAATTGAAACCCAGAGGACAGTCTCTCGGCATCGTATAGAAATATAGAACATTAATGAGTAAAGCATCTGATACTTACGCTCCCTTTAGACTTTCTGGATCCTACGATAGGAGGTAGTGAAGAAGCCTTCTGACTGCAGAAACAAATTGCAATTTAGAAATCTGAATGTTATTGTCAAATAACACATAATGCAAGATAACATGTCATCCCGACCTGCAAGTCAACTGTTGACAGACATCAGTGTTTCACGAAAAGCATCACAGACTTTCCCAGGTTCACAAAGGCCACCATAAAATGTCTAAATTCCACTCCAAAAGATTTTTAATGTTAAACTATTTCAATCAATGCTCCATTATACTTTTTAGAGCCACCTTAAATTGTTTTGTAGCATTTTTATTCAAATCCCCCCAGTTTTCCATCTGCATTTCAAAAAGTCATTTCCTACGCTGAGTAATGATTTTGCCAGATAGAGCCAAAAACAGTACATTTCCATTCTTTTCATAATGTCAGCAGGGTCGACCTCTCAGAAGCTCGGAAATGGTAAGACACTGGGGTTTGTTTCTACCACTGGCTTGTGACCCAGTCATTCTCAGCAAGAAGATAAGCTGTCTTTGGCTAGGCTGTTTCAGAGATGTCTGTGTCGTTAGGAAGAGACCTTGGAACCCAATGAACATCTCTGAAAAGACCACACGTAAAGGTAGGTCTTACTCATCCGTCTGAGCGAGGCCACCCCGAGCTCCAGATTCCCACTGCCCTCAAGGACATGCTGAAGTTCATGGCAGGCGAACCCAGGGTCGCTCAGCAGAGACTGTGAAGGATTTGAGCTCGTGGATGGGTAAGGATGGGCATCGATAAGTCTGCTGGTAAATAATTCCAGTGCTGGAAAACAATGTGCTCGTCCACCCCAGACATCGCCCCTGAAATTCCACTTCATCCCTTCCTCATTTAGAAGCCCTTGCCCAGCTTCTCTTGACAGCTCGATAAAGCTGCAAAAACTGCAAATGAACGGAGAACACAGGGTGGGCGCTCTGCTCTGTGAGTGCCAGTGTCTATCACACCCCCTAGCAGAGGACAACCACAAAAAGTCCCTTCCTGATAGCCAAGTGGCCATGGGGCCTCTGTAAGAAAGCAGCACCGTGAGCAAGCCAAGGGGTGCCCGAGTCCGCCAGGGCTCTGCACGGACATCTTTGCCAGCCATCTACTCAGCTAGAATGAGGCATCTGTCACAGACAGAGGACGTTTCATAGAGAACAAAGGGGGCACAGAGTACTGTGTGCAATTAAAAGTGTAATCTTTAGGGGCGCCTGGGTGGCTCAGTTGGCTGAGCGTCCGACTCTTGATTTTAGCTCAGGTCGTGATCCCAGGGTCATGGGATGGAGCCCTGCATCGGGCTCCACACTGAGCTTGGAACCTACTTGGGCTTCTCTCTCCCGCTCTCACGAGCTCTCGCTCGCTCTAAATTTAAAAAAAATTTTTAAGTATACTTAAAATTTTGCATATAATGACTATACCCTGGTTCACTGCTTTATTTACTTATGCAGGTGGAATTCTATTGTTTTTATCTCGTACTGTTATTAAAAGGAGCATAAAATATTGTTTTTATACTTAAATGTTTTAAACTTTTACATGCCTGTGTATGCACCAACTAAACAATGATTTGGTCCAGCTAAACAGTGGAAACATTATTAAAACATCTAATAATGTATGTTACAAAGAAGCCCACTGTCCTGTGTCTTTGTATTTACTGCGAATCCATAAGTGAATGGTAAAAAAAAAAGAAAAAAATACTATACAGACTTTCATTGACGCCCCAAAATTATATTTTTGTGCAAACAAGAATCTTCAATCTCGGCAAAGAACAATATCAATATATATCCTCCACGCTTTCCATTCTAACTGATAATCAGCAAGATTATCTAAAACACCCCGGGGGCCAGCATTAGACTCCTTACTTCACGTGAGAACTAAAGTCGGAGACGCCGAGCAGGAACGCTTACCCATACGAGCGCCTCATTGTTGACTTGTCAAACAGCGCCTCGCTGTAGGGCAGCTTCTTAAACCTGTCTCTGCCGACGGCCACGTAAAACTGCCCGTTCTCCAGCTCGGCCCCGCTCTCAACCGGCTTTCCTTCCAACGTGTAAAGTCTGCCAAGATAGGAATGCCAACAACTCAGCTTTAAACAAGCATGAGAGGCTACTTAACATTACAAAGTTCAATTAAAAAAAAAAAACCCGCCGCGCCTATGCTGGCTCATTTGTTACCAATTCTAATTACTGAATGAGAAGCGCCTCAAAGTCATTAGCTTCCATCAAACACCTGTGTTATGACGTAGAGACCATTCCTCTCTCGGCACAGGACTTCATCTCAATAAAGCTAACCGTCTTGCCACCACAGGTGGATGTGGGACGGAAAGCACTAACTCCTACAGGACGTGGGCCTTTAAATGGCGCTCTGCTCCCACTGAAGAACGATTCTTCTATTTCTGTTTTGTGAGCACTTCTACAATTTATTTTCTTAATGTATTTGTCGGGTTGACGACTCACTACATTCTGTGCGAGAGCCCTCAGCCGAAACAGTGCATCCACACACACACAGAATGGGGTCAGGAAACAAGGCAAAGGAGCCCATTACCAGGATTAATGGTGCAGAACCACACAGCATTCCTGCCTCTTCCTTTTGGGGACTTTTTTTTTTGTTTTGGCCTCCCCTCATCTTCCCAGAATCAAGGGATTTCACAAGGACCTCCCCTTACTGTAAAACCGCCGCTGCAAACTACAAGGAATATGTTACTTATTAAAAGAACAGTGATAACTTTACTAGATGATTTAAACGTGTCCACAGAATCTTTTTCCCCTTGAAGAACAGGAAAAAGCAGACTATTAGAAAACTACACCAGAGAAGCAATGACTATTCTTGAAGGTTATAAACAGGAGTTAGTGACTGGAAGGATTTCAAGATAATCATTAAAGAAAACTCTCAGACTTCTTATATTACCTAATAAAGGTTAGCGCCGCTTGTGAAGAAAGAAAACAAGACAATGATCTGTCTGCATCTTTACTGATTCTATAAATGGCCATATCGAAAGGAGACAAAAAGTTAGGAAAAAAAAAACCAGCCACCACAAAACCCCTAAAATGTGTTTGGGTTGATTTAGCATAAAGATGTTCCTTCTTTAGAACACGAATTTTCTCCCTACAAGTCTAAATCCAACACCTAACCCAGATTTTCCAGTTTTCTTGCTGTTTAACACAGACCAGGGTCTCTGAGCAACGATGCTACTGACATTTTGGACCCGACAGTTCTGTGCACTGACGGTAGGACGTTAACAGCACCCACTAGATGGAAAGTAGCCACCGCCCATCCCCAGGTCTGACGAACGAAAGGACTCTCTGGACACTGTCAAATGTCCCCTAGGGGCAAAATCATCCTTGGCTGAGAACCACTGGCCTGGACTCAGATGTTCATTTTCCTCCGAAACGGGAAGATCTGAGTCAGTAGTTCACTTTTATGGCTTGAAATTAAAAGGCAGCCTCTCTCTGGGTCTGGATGGAAACAGACTTGGTTTCTTCTGCAGATCGTCCGGGGCACTGAGTAAATTTTAACTCATGATGTTAGCCTTCTTTCCTAGGACTGTCGTTGACCTGCTTTCTCCCTTTGTTACGAAAGGCAAGACACATACACTGGGAGTTGAGCCAATTTTAACGGGATGCTTCTGATAGACACATACACACAGGGAGGGTCCAGCCAGGAGACTCTTTAATGTTCTATTGAAGGAAAATGAGCGCGTCTCGAGTGACCAGCTACCAGACCTCGCTCCTATCCGGCCTCGCATTAGGAATTAAGTTTCTCCAAGTATTCAAGTATGGAGGGCATATATTTTCACTTCTGTGTTTATATTTGCATATATTTTATTTGCGTGTATGAATTTGCTCACATTAGTACATGAATGAACAGGTTATCTGGACATGCAATTGTGTGTACAGATCTTTGGGTGCTTATTTATTCAGTGGGCTTACATTTATGTATTTGTCAAAAGACAACTGTACATCTATATAATAAATAAATATATATATATATATATAACAATTGAGATCTGCCTTTGCTCCTGACGCCAAAATAAAATCCAGAAGGATCAAAAGTTTAAATGAAATTTAAATGTATGAGATGAAAATGATGCAGAATATTTTTATAACCTTCAAATGGGAAAAACCTAAGCTAGTCAAAAAACTTAATGATCGTAAGATTGAAAATTTGCACCAAAATTCAACTTAAGTGTATATTCCCTCCCAAAAAAAAAACACATAAAGAGTATCAAAGACATAAACTGGAAATATATTTAAAACTCATATGAGAAGGGTGCCTGGATGGCTCAGTTGGTTAAGTGACCAAATTCGCTCAGGTCATGATCCTGCAATTCATGGGATGGAGCCCTGTGTCCGGCTCTGTGCTGACAGCTCAGAGCCTGGAGCTGCTTCGGATTCTGTGTCTCCCTCTCCCTCTGCCCCTCTCCTGCCTGCACTCTGTCTCTCTCTGTCTCTCAAAGATGAATAAACATTGTAAAATTTTTTTAAAAAACTCATGAGAATAAGCCAATTTCCTTAATATGTAAAGAGTATCTATCAATCAATGAGATATAAATGCAAACGTAATATAGATAGTTCGTATATAATGGAAGATACATTTGTGGCATTGATTTAGAGAACAACTTAGTAGTTAAGCACATAGGCTTTGGACCCAGACTGCCTACTAAGGAGGCCTGAATCCCAGCTCTGCTAACCACTACATGCTAAATCTTAGAGAAGCAACTTTCCCCTTGTCTCATGTTTCATGTTTACAAAAAAAGAATAATAACCCTACTCATCTCACAGGGCTGCTGAGTAATTAAGTTTAAAATGCAGGGCACTTGGAAGAATACCTTACATGCAAGAAATGAGCAGCGGGTGTTATCTGGTTGTTACTGTCCTATATTAAATAAAAAGCAAGAAACCATGAAATACTATTTTTACCCAACATGAACAAAAAGACAAAATGTTTACTAGTTTTACAGCATGGAAGAGAGTAGGAAAAGCCGGCCATCTCATGCGCTTTTGGTGAGAGTTCAGATCCGCACCGACTCTCGGAAGGACAGCTGTCAGTATCTAGCACAATTTTATTTTATTTTTAATGTTTATTTATTTTTGAGAGAGACAGAACATGAGTGGGAGAGGTGCACAGAGAGAGGGAGACACAGAATCCGAAGCAGGCTCCAGGCTCTGAGCTGTCAGCACAGAGCCCGATGCGGGGCTTGAACTTGCGAATCATGAGATCATGACCTGAGCCATCAGACGCTTAGCCAACTGAGACACCCAGGCGCCCCCTAGCAAAATTTTAAATTCACGTGCGACTAGACAAAGCAATTTGAATTCTAGGCTTCAGGCTCCTAATAAACTCTGCTTATATACAAAAACAAAGGATTGGAAATAACCTAAATTTCCATCAAGAGGAGACTCTTCAAACAGACTATTAGGGTACTCCCCTAAAATGGAGATATTCTGTAGTCATTAATTAAAAATAATAAGATAGAGAGCTATTCGTGCTCCAAGGTCTGCTGTTACAGTAAAAACATCAAGGTTTATTTATATTCTTATTCGTGTGTATGCATGTGTGCGCCTGTGTTTTTAAGCAATAAAAGATGTACGTGTTTCCAAATGCAAAGGATATTTCTGGAATCATAAAGAAAAGTATTAGAGAGAGGGGCTAGAGAGTCGAGGTGAGACATATCATTTTTAGGCCTTTTGTCCTGTTTGAATTTTTTTCTTACCACATCTGAAGTATTAATTTCAATTGCATCTATATATATTAAATATGTATATGCATATTTATATTATCTTTATATATTATACCTGATTATATGTAAAGTCTCAAAGGCTGTGAAATTATGCATATTAACAGAGGTGAATATATGTACATTAGGGGCGCCTGGGTGGCTCAGTCGGTTAACCATCTGACTTCGGCTCAGGTCATGATCTCACAGTCCGTGGGTTTGAGCTCTGCATTGGGCTCTGCGCTGACAGCTCAGAGCCTGGATCCTGCTTCAGATTCTGTGTCTCCCTCTTTCTCTCTGACCCTCCCCCACTCATTCTCTGCCTCTCTCAAATTAAAATAAAGACATAAAAAATGTTTTTAAAAATATATGTATATTAATCTGTATACAAATTTAACTGAAAGAATACGCAGAATTCTGAAAACTTACTTTATCAGCTAGGTCTATGAAAAGATAAGCAGACATATAGATACGAAAACCAGCACAAAAACTTGAAAGTAAGGGCACACTCCTCCAGCAGAGTATGTTAGAGAGACGGAGGGAAAGACAGGATTTGAGAAGAACTACCAGAAAACTCTGGATTTTAAATATTGTGTGTCATATGGTATATGATTCTTAATATGCTGTCTTTTCACATATTATTTGTAACTCTCCCACCAAAAAGAAAACAAGTAAGTCAGCCTCCATCAAGGGATAATTTCCTATGCTTCACAATTGAAAGTCATAATTTGCATTTTCACTTAAATTTCATGGGGCACCTGGGTGGCTCAGTCAGTTAAGCATTCGACTCCAGCTCAGGTCATGATCTCATGGTTTGTGAGTTCAAGTCCTGCATCAGGCTCTGTGCTGACAGCTGGGGGCCTGGAGCCTGCTTCGGATTCTGTGTCTCCCTCTCTCTCTGCCCCTCCCACACTCATGCTCTGTCTCTTTCTCTTTCTCAAAAATTAATAAAACATTAAAAATGTGTTTTGAATTTCAGAACTTGAGGAAATGCTCTTGATTTCTGAAGTTTAGGCAACCCACGAATTACCTCTCTAGCCTGCTTCCTTCCTCCCTAACCCACTTGAACCTGCTCATGTCTGCTTTTATACGCCAGGCAAATAGGTTCGATCCTCAAGGAATCAAAAATATCTCCTGGAAGGAAAGGACAGTGAGGTAAGATCCAAGAAGCTGGCTCTTTCAAAAAAATAAAAAAACCCAAAAAACAAAACTAAACAAAAAACTCTTTCTCAACCAAAAAAAGGTTGACATTTGCCTATTGGCTCTAAACTAAAAGAACAAAAATAGTTAATTCTTGAGGACGCGCTACTATGTGCCAAGGACTGTTTTACGCTCTTTTGTGGGTTTTCTCGCCTCTAACACAACTCCATAAGGTAAGTACTATTACTCATTTTACAGATAGGGAAACTGAGGCAGACAAATGGAGCCTCACCGGAGAGCCAAAATTCACAGCCTGGGGACCAGTGACTCCAAGCCCCCTTGGGGTCACCCTGAACAGCCCTGAAACCCGCCTGCTCACAGACGGCTCTGACGCACCTGTGGACAGCCCCACTCCGCAGAGTGATTTTTTCCGTCACCATTTGCAGGACATGATCCCACTGACCCAGGGTTTTTCTAGGGATGAGGAGGCGAGAAGCCGGACTTATGAGGTCTCCGTTGGCAATCAAGCTGGGGGGAAATAAAAAAAGCAAAATGAGCGAGTCACACCATCTGAAACGGTTATCTGTTTAACACCATCAGAACAAAGTGCAGCCCGCAAGGAAAGCCACCAAGCCGCCAACTTCCATAGAAAAGGGCCCCCACTTACAAGATGGTGCAGGGCTCCTGGAGTGGTTTTCTGAACCGAGCCGACACGTTGAGCCTGCTGTGCATCACGGGCTTTACCTTGAAAAGCAAACGTGCAAATCACTGAGCATCTGCTATCTTTTTTTCTTTCCTAGGAATTAAAACTACAGGTTTCCAGGGCATGGGCTTGTTAAAAATGATGTTTTCCCCCCTCACTTACATAAAGCCTCCGGGTTCCCTTCCTAGCAATATTATGTGCCCTTAGTAAGCTCTCAAGGAAAATTTCCCTTAGGCTCTGGCACACAGCCCCACAACTGGACCTATCATGAGAATTTTAAGGCAACATTTTATATTTTTTATTTACTTTTTTTAAAGACATGCTCTGGAAATGATTGGCAAAGTAGGCTTTCTTTTAAATTTATTTATTTATTTTGGGGGGAAGGGGCAGAGAGAGAGAATCCCAAGCAGACACCATGCACCGTTAGCGCAGAGCCCAACATGGGGCTTGAACTCACCAACTGTGAGATCATGACCTGAGCCAAAGGGTCAGCTTCGGCTTAACTGACTGAGCCCCCCAGGCGCCCCATATATTCCCTTCCATAAACCAGAAACAATGTGCAGCCATAGCATACTCCTCTCTGGTGCTGAATCTGGGTCCCCCAGGGCATGCGACGCTCTCACATTGTCCCCACACTCCACTTCTCCCCTCTCCCAGGGTCCCAGGTCTTTGCTTCCAGGCTCATGGCTGCTGCCATGAGAAGCATGACCCCCACCCCATCCCAAGGGCACCAGCCCCTGAGCCCTGGTCAACTACTTGTGTTTTTTCCAGCCATGAGCCGTCTGAATCCCTCCCTCTCACTCTAAACTTCCATTCCAGACCCACTCAGCAGATCATTTCCTTCCAAACTGAAGGAAATTGGGGCCAACGGGCATGAAGCCTTGGAAGCTGCCTTCACTCCACAACTCGCCTCACCCACGTCTTTGCCACTTTTCTCCTTTTCTGCCTGTCTCGGGAGGATCCTTATCCCTTTACAGAGCTAGCTCTGACCTTGATTTTTGTCCCCAGCTGCCTCTACTACATCCATTAATCATCTGCTGGACTTAAAGCTGCCGCCACATCCCTGGTTCTCTGTTGCCCTTCCCGGCTATTGTTCCACCGCACTTACCATCGTCTGATGTAGGACACATTTTATTAAAGTAAAACCTTGGTTTGCGAGCATCATTCGTTTCAGAAACATGCTTGAAATCCAAAGCACTTGTATATCAAAGTGAATTTCAAGAACCATTGGCTCACCTGTGATCATGTACGACTAGTATGGGAAGACATTCCTCGTTTATCAGCTTAAAATATATCAGAAATGTTTGCTCGTCTTGCGGAACGCTTACAGAACAAGTTGCTCGCAATTCAAGGTTTTACTATATTTGATTTTTAATTGCTTGTCCCCTATTGTGTCACTTTTGTGTTACTCTCAACATTACCTAGTAATGAACTGAGTACATATTCTATTCCATACTCTAGTAATTTATCCAAATGTCTTACCTCTTACCCTTGATTAAGACCTTTCTTGTTGAACTCTTAAAGGGGAAAGTGAATATGTTACATATACAAATAACTTCAAAACTCTTGTTGAATTGACTAAAATATGCCATTTTGTTTTAGAGCATATCTATAATATACAGAAATTCATAAACGTAGGATTTAAAAATAATTATATAGTTCCGAGTATATATAACTAGAATTAAATCAAACCACTTATTTTGAATAATACCTGGTTTCCTCATTCGACATGGCAAACTTGCCCCCACATGCTCATAGGTAACCAGTTAAACTGAAGATTAATCTTAAAGAGATTATTGAGTCATGATAATTAAATTAATTAGGCTGTTTTCAGATATACTAAGAACCTCAAAAAATAATCCAAGTAATACGTGTCCATTGAAAAAAGAAGAAGAAAAACCATTGTATAAAGCATTTCCGACTTTTTAAAAAAGTACGATTTTTAATTTACAATGTATTTTCAAATAACTTCAATCACACACACAAAAATAAGTCAAATCCACTGCACACAAGGGATGCTTTTCCAGAACCCTTTTCAAGAATGAAATATTGGTTGCTTGGTACTAATCCAGAGAATTAAGGCTTAAAATAATGGAAAACATATTAATAAATTAGAATATGCTTTTAAAATTTGTAGATTTTCTTATTAGCCCATGCAATTCCCCTTGCCCTTGAAAGTTAAACAGTGTTTAAAGTAGGAGTATCATGTTAAGCATCAATACACCTAGATATGAAGGGAAGGACACCCCAGGATGGAATGTGAGGGACCAGGAATGGCTTTCATTAGTGGCTGACCAATGGCTAACCAACGTTAGTTATCAAATCCATGACTACCAAACCAAGTCAAATGAAAAGGTACCAATTCAAAACTCAAATTTCACTTTGGACCCAGCACTAGTAATACTCTTGACTGGTTTAGTCAGTTGGGAACCACCACAGACTAAAAGGAGGACATGCGTACAGCTGACCTCTTGCCTGGATTTTTCAGAGTTAGGCACTGTCTTGGGAAAGCGAGTTTATATGGATATTGAGAAGTAGGTTCAGTCTGATTGAAGAGAAGTCATTGTCTCAATGGAAATCAGATAGGTAAACAGGTGGGCAGGTAAGTAGGTAGAGAGAGAACTGAATAAATATTTGGCTAACATTTTTCTTCAACTAGTTCTAAAGAGAAAGATGGTGAAAGTGGCATGGTCACTACGTTCATTATGTTCACTCTGTTCAAATGAGGTGAGTCAGGACTTTAGTCTTGAGATAGAAATCACAGGTGCTTTCCAAAAGATTCCTATGTCTCTCATTTCTTTTCTTTTTTTTTTAAATGCTTTTATTTATTTTTGAAGGAGAGAGTGAGTGGGGGAGAAGAAGACGGTGGGGAACAGGGGATCTGAAGAGGGCTCAGTGCTGACAGCAGGGAGCCTGATGTGGGGCTCAAATTCATGAACCATGAGATCGTGACCTGAGCTGGGGTCGGACGCTCAACCAACTGAGCCACTCAGATGCCTGTCTCCCATTTCTTATTTAGATTGTGTTTATGTCCCAGATGGCCATATCAACCAATTTTTAATGGCCATAATGCTTCATGTGAATCTGGTAAGTCTATTTGTGATTTAACTCAAGTTCACACATTCCACATCACACTTACTAGGATAATAATCACAGCTGGGTCACATTCAAGTTAAAACCTACATGACTCAAAAAGTATGAATCTGTTTATTATAAAAATAGACTCAGTGAAAATGAAATTGTTCCTTTGAAAATATATATATTTGAAATAATAACACCAAAGTCTGCGAACATAGTAACGGACTAAAGGTCTACAGTTCTGAAACTCCAGGACTGACTGCCAAAACTTTTGACGTGAACCAATTCAAAGCCTCACACCTCACTTTCTTAATCTGTAAAAATAGGGATAATCCTGCTAAACTAGCCCAAAGGGATGCTGCATGAACTAATTAGCCAAGTGGCAAAGGCACTCCCTGGGGCTGTTAGGCTGAATGCTTCAGAGAATCCACCTGCCTCAAATCTCAGCACTGACTCATCGCCTTCGTGAAACCTCTTGGAATCTAGACCAAGAACATCAAAGTCAGTCTCAGGACCTAAGGAAATGACACAAATGATCGCCATCCCAAAAATCTAGTGACCACTGACCTCTCATAAACACCCTTATAAAACTTTTAAAGTCCATGTTCAATAACTTTTTAAAATACAGATCAGGTTTTTATGACTATCCAGAAGATAAACTTAGGCATTTAGAGAGAAAAAAATATGTAGCTATTTATTTGAAAAAAATATAGGCCAACTCACACAAAGGAGATATCAACTCTATATTCCTTATTGTATGGATTGAAGAAAAAGTAGGTTATCTAAACGGTAATCTTTGAGGAAACTTTGTTAAGTTCTTTGCAAAGACAGCATTGAAGAGGAGAACAAATTCCTTTACAAAATATTTAATCAACTTTCACCACTTTTTTTAAAGTTTTTGTTTATTTATTTTGAGAGAGAGAACAAGTGGATGACGAGGGGCAGAGAGAGGAGGGGAAGAGTATCCAAAGCAGTTCTGACAGCGGACAGCCCGACGCAGCGCTCGAACCCACAAACTGCGAGATCATGACCTGAGCTGAAGTCAGACACTCAACTGACCGAACCACCCAGGCGCCCCTAATTTTCATCACTTTTTGATAAATGAGAAATAAAGGACCAAACATTTATAAGAGACCAGAGTTTCAACCAGAGTTGAAAATAACTCGCCTAGGAGTCAATATAGCAGACATGTCCAAACTAGACTAATTAGGGATTGTTCTGAAGAAGTTTTTCAGGGGCATCGGGGTGGAGGGGTTGGGGGAGGCTCAGTCGGTTAAGCGTCTGACTTTGGCTCAGGTCATGATCTCATGATTCATGAGTTCGAGCCCCGAGTAGGGGTCTGTGCTGACAGCTCAGAGCCTGGAGCCTGCTTCTGATTGTGTCTCCCTCCCTCCCTGCCCCTGCTGTCTTTCTCAAAAATAAACAAACATTTAAAAAAATAAGTTTTTTAAAAAAATAATTATCCTTTTTTTCAATATTACTATTTTTTACGTAATAATATTGAAGAAAAGACTGGCCAAGATCCCTGATGATGTGACAGTTTGATAACTAATAATTGGAAAACGCCTCTGTCAGAGATTTCATGCAGGAATATCTCCTAAGCCTCATGGAATGAAGCCATTTCTCATGGGGATACGCCAGCACATGGACTAAAATAGAAATGGGACAAGGAAAGGCTGTAGGACAAGAGGTGAGGACAATCACCAAACTCTCCTAAAGAATAGTTGACGCCCCCTCTTTTTGGATTTCTACCGATGGCCTTACACTGCATCTCAATTGTTTGTTTTGCCACATTTTAACCTGCAGATTAACACAGACCTTCTGCGACACAAAAATTGCATCCTTTTCCTGTCACTGGGTGTCCCTTTTTCGTATCTGAAAAAATAAATTCTATTAACTGAGATGTAATTTGGTAAAGAAAATGCATCAAGATTGTGTTTCCATTATTAAAGGTTCCCTACCCCCACCCTCACCGCCAGGGATAATTCTGCTTCTGGTTAGAAGGTAGAGGTTGTAGAGAACTATGGTTCCCAACGTGACAACAAAAACTGAAAGATATGCTAAATATCATGGTTTTTCATATGTAAAAACCCCACGTCATTATGTACATATGTAACACGTACATGCACGTATATGCCTTCGCAAACACATAGTGACTTTTTTTCAGTTTTATTTATTTTGAAAGAGAGGCCAGTGGGGGAAGAAGAGAGAGAGAGGGAGACAGAGAGAATCCTGAGCAGGCTCCAAGCTAAAATATCACAGAGCCAGATGCAGGGCATCAAACTGCAAGATCAGGACCTGAGCAGAAATGAGGAGTCAGACGCTTAACAAACTAAGCCACCCAGGCTTAGTGAAATTCTTAAGTGTAGTCAGTCTTGGAGGGTGGGCTGGAGTGGGATAAGTGAGGGGGTGTAATAAGGGTACTCTTCTTTTATACAATTCTTCCTATATAATTTCTTTTACCTTTTGACCCCTTCACCCATTTCTCCTACCCACCAGCTCACCCTGGACAATCACCCGTCTATGGGTACACTATCTATGAGCTTGTTTTGGGCTGTTGTTGTTGTTTTTTAACTACACATATAAGAGAGATTATATTATATTTGTCTTTCTCTGACTTTCTTCACTTGGCATAATGCCCTTGAGGCCCATCCATGTTGTGAAATGGCAAGAATTCATTTTTTTGTGTGGGGCCAAATAATATTCCTTTATATTTATATTTATATTTATATACACAAATATATACCTCACAATTTTTATCCATTCACACATCGATGGACACTTAGGCTGTTTTAACAACTTGGCTTTTGTAAACAATGCTCCAACGAACATGGGGACACACAGATCTTTTCAAATTAGTGTTCTTATTATTCTCTTTAGAAAGTACCTGTAAGTGGAATTGCTGGATCCTATGATATTTAAGGAACCTCCACACTGTTTTCCACAGTGGCTGCACCAATTTACATCCCACCAACAGTGCACAAGTCCTACTTCTCCACATCTGCACCACACTGTTATTTCTTGTCTTCTTGAAATGGTGAACTGATACCTCCTTGTGATTTTGATTTACACTTCCCTGATCATTAACGATGTTGAGTACCTTTTCATGTACCTATTGGCCATCTATAGGTCTTCCTTGGAAAAATGTCTACTCAGATCTTCTGCCCATTTTTTA
This sequence comes from Mungos mungo, assembly GCA_004023785.1. Classification (NCBI taxonomy): domain Eukaryota; kingdom Metazoa; phylum Chordata; class Mammalia; order Carnivora; family Herpestidae; genus Mungos; species Mungos mungo. The sequence goes on from PISW01002369.1 coordinate 213,414, forward strand.
ATGGGATTGCTTGGGAGTTTTTTTTGCCACTGGGTTGTGTGAGTTCTTCCCCCCCCCCATTTATTTTTTGAGACAGAGAGAGAGACAGAGCACTAGTTGGGGAGGGGCAGAGAGAGAGGGGGACACAGAATCTGAAACAGGCTCCAGGCTCTGGGCTGTCAGCACAGAACCCGATGTGGGGCTCAAACCCACGAACTGTGAGATCATAAACTGAGCCAAAGTCGGACGCTTAACTGACTGATCCACCACGCCTCCATATGAATTCTTAATATATTTTGGAGATTAGCCTCTTAGCAGATGTATGATTTGCAAATATTTTCTACCATTCAGTAGGTTGCTTTTGCTTTCTTTGTCGGATGCAAAATATCATAGCGAAGACTCATGTCAAGGAGCTTTACTGCCTATGTTTTCTTCTATGAGTTTTATGGTTTTAGGTCTTAAACAGTCAAGTCTTTAATCCATTTTGAGGTAATTTTTGAATATAGTGAGAGATAGTGGGTAAGTTTCATTCTTTTGCATATGGCTGTTTAGTTTTCCCAACACTACTTATTGCACAGACTTTCCCCACTGTATATGTTTTCCTCCTTTGTCATAAATTAATTGACCATTTAATTGACCTGGGTTAATTTCAGGGCTCTCTATTCTGTTCTATTGATCTATGTCTGGTTTTATGCCAATACCATATGCTTTAATTACTACAGTCTTGTAATATAGTTTGATATTGAGGAGTATGATACCTCCAGTTTTGTTCTTTCTCAAGACTGCTTTGGCTTCTTGGGGATTTCTGTGGCTCCATACACATTTTTAGGATAATTTTTTTCTATTTCTTTAAAAAAATGTTATTGGAATTTTGATAGGGATTGCACTGAATCAGTAAATTGCTCTGGGCAGTAAGGACATTTTAATAATATTTATTCTTCCACTCCAGAAGCATGGTATATCTTTCTACTCACTTGTGTCTTCTTCAATTTATTTCATTAATGTCTTGTAGTTTTCAATATATAAATCTTTCACCTCCTTGGTTCAATTTATTCCTTGGTATTTTACTCTATTTGAGGCAACTTTAATGAAGATTGTTTTCTTTTTCTGTCTGATGGTTTGTTATTAGTGTGTAGAAACACAACCGATTTATGTGTACTAATTATATATCCTCTAACTTTACTGAATTCATTTACCAGTGATATCAGGTATTTTGGTGAAATATTTCGGGTTTTCTATATATAACATTATCATCTGCAAGTAGTGAAAGTTCCACTTCTTCATTTCCAATTTTGATGCCTTTTATTTTTTTTTCTTGCCTAATTCCTCTGGCTAGGACTTCCAATATGATATTAAGTAAAAGTAATGAAAGTGAGCATCCTGGTCTTGTTCCCGACCTTAAAGGAAGCTTTCGATTCTTCACTGTTATGGGCTTATCATATATGGTCTTTGTTATGTCCCCCCTATTTTCACTTTTTTGAGAGTGTTTTATCATACATGAATGTTGAATTTTGTCAAATGCTTTTCCTGTGCCTATTGGGATGACCATATGATTTATGTCCTTCATTTGATTTCATTTATCCATTGTGTTAATGGGGTGTGTATCACCCTGACTACTTTGAGAATGTTGAACGCCATCCTTTCATCCAGAATAAATCTCACTTGATCATGGGATGCCATCCTTTAAATGTATTGTCAATTTTAGTTTGCTAATACATTGTTGAGGATTTTTGTATCTACGTTCATCACAGATACAGGCTTGTAATTTTCTTTTCTTGTGGCATTCCTTGTCTGGTTTTGTTATCAGGATAATGCTGGCCTTACAAAATGGCCCTTCTGTTTTTTGAAGGACTTTGAGAAGGATTCATATTAATTCACTAAAATTCACTAGTGAAGTCATCTGGCCTTGGACTTTTGTTTTTTTGGTAGGTTTTAGATTACTGATTCAATCTCCTTACTAGTAATCCATCTGCTCAGATTTTGTATTTCATCGTGATTCAGTCTTGGTAGGTTGTATGTTTTTTGGAATTTATCTGTTTCTTCAAGATTGTCCAGTTCGGAACATACCATTTTTCATAGTGGTGTCTTCCGATCCTTTGTATTTCTGTAGTACCAGTTGTGATATCTCCTCTTTCGTTTCTGATTTTTTTCTTGGTGAGTCTAACTAAAGGGTTGTCAACTTTATCTTTTCAAAGAACCAGCCCTTAGTTCCACTGATACTTACTGTCTTTTTAATCTCTATTTCATTTATTTCTGTTCTAATGTTTGTTATCTCCTTCCTTCTTCAAATTTGGGGCTCTGTTTGTTCTTTTCTTTCTACTTCCTGGATGGGTAGTGTTAGGTTGCTTATTTGAGACTTTACTTGTTTCTGGAGGTAGGCATTTATCACTATAAACTAGCCTCTCAGAACTGCTTTTGCTGTACCCCATAAACTGGCATGTTATACTTTCATTTTTGTTTGTCTCAGGTATTTTTTTAATTTCTCTTTTGATCTCTTCTTTGGTTTTCTGGCTGTTCAGTAGCATGTTGTTTAATCTCCATGTATTTGTGAGTTTTACACTTTTCCTCATGTAATTAATTTCTAGTTTCATACCATTATGGTCAAAAAGATGCCTTACCTGATCCCAGTCCTCTTAAATTTATTGAGACTTTTGTAGCCTAACAGAGGATTGTGATCTATCCCAAATAATGTTGAACTCTTTATCAGGTGAAGTATTTATCTCTATTTCATTAACTTTTTTTTTTTTTTTGGAAGGGATTCCTCTTTTTTTTGCTGGACTCTGTGTTGGTTTTCATACAGCATATGAAACAACCAAGTCTCCCGGTCTTGAGGAAGTGGCCTTGTATAGCAAGTGGGCCTTGTTCAACCGGCCCCACCCCTTTATCATCTCCCAAAGCTTTGAGCTTCCCCGTGTAGCCTATTATACGTTTAATAGCTCCCAGTAGTTGAAGTGCCAAGTGTCCCTGGGGGGAGGTTCTCAGCACCTAGACTCAGGCTGTTTGGAAGCCAGGTCCTCAGGCAGCAGCTTTTAAAAGTATGTAAGTATATACAATCCTATATATACCCTTGGGGACCACAAGCATAAGCCCCACTTGCCTAGAGATCTGGCAGGATTCCATGGGGAGCAGTCATAAAAATTAGGGCTCTAGACATAAAAACAAGGGTACCAGCTGTGAGTAAAGTTCTCATCTAGGAGACATGGATGTTCTGGAGCACGGCAGAGAGAGAATGTGAAGATAGCACCTGCCTTCCACAGTCTGGAGAAGACTGTAGTCAGCCCCTCAGCTCGTATAATTTAGAAGCCTGTTTCTCAGGCTGCCATCATGATTAGCTAATAGACCTCCTTCACAGAAAGTCTGAGCTCCTGGGTCTGTTGCCTCTCGCTTGGTCCTGGGGGAGGGGTAGCTTATAGAAGGACTCTTTCTCCATTGGTTACAGTCCTCTGGGAACCACAAGCATAAGCCCCACTGGCTGCCAGAGCCAGGCACTGTGGCAATGTTCCCGCCAGTAACTGCAAGAATTGAGGTGTGAGATAGGGATATAAAAGTTATTTTCTGGGTGACAGCAACTATTACAGTCCCATGGGACCAGGAACACAAGGTCCCTTGGCCTCCAAAGCCAGGTGGTCAAGAGGTGTCCCTTCCTTAGAAGCCCCAAACACATACAAAAGCTCCCTTCCAGGACATACTGGTGCTCTAGAGCACAGTGAAGACAGAGTGCAAAGATGGCGTCCACCAGCGTCCATGCCTGGAGAGCGCTCCGGCAGGCTCCTAGGATGGCGGGGTTAAATTAGACACTGCCCTTCAGGCTGACGCTTCAGTAGAAGGAAGTGAGCCTCCTTCACGTTAAGTGTGAGCACAGTCAGCTGTCTCTGAGCCTGACTTCAGAGCAGGTGAGTCCAACCACACAAACCTTTGAAGAGATGTCCTCCAGATCACTCCCATCTTGTGGGTCTTGGGATGCAGGCCCCATTGGTTTTTGAAGTGAGCTCTTTGGGGGGTTTGTCTCTCAGGTACGGGCTCTCCGAGCTGGGGTGCCCAGTGTGGTGTTTGAACCATGCACTCCTCAGGAAGCAGTTTCCGCTTTTGAGTTTTCTCCCATCTGTCGGTTTGCCTTGGCTGGCAGTGGGGTTTAAACATGGGGAGTTTATGTCCCAGCCTCTCCTACCTGCTTTGATGCACCTTTCTTCTTGTTTACATATGTGTAGCTGCCACTCAGCCAGCCTTCAGAGGTTTTTAAGAAGTTTGTTCCACATGTAGCTATAGACTCATTGTATCCACAGGAAGAGGAGAGTTCAGGATTTTCTTCTGTCCCGCCATCTTAAACTGGAACCCATCATTGTTTTTAAATGCATCAAAGACCTTAGGATGCAAAGAAGTCCACATGAACTAAATTCCAGAGAGGGAGGAGTCCTTTCTAAGTGAGAAGAAATCCCCCAGGGCACAGTAGGCAGAAGAAAAACCCTTCCACAGACAGCCAGTGCGGGGGCTGACAGGAGAGAGCAGACCCAGATGGAGGCCACGTCCTCATCATCTGCTAATTCTTCCCCAGGGGGCCTTTAAGTGCACAGATGTGCAACAAAAGCAAAGAGCATGGTAAAAGAGCAGAAGCAGCAATCCCACAGTGTGGAAGGCTGGAGTCGGGGCTGGAGAACAGAGAGAAGAGCTCCGGTGATGTCCGGGTCTGGGCAGTTTTCAACCTGCTGCTTTTGCACTAGAACCTGGAGTGAGCAAGTCTATGCACGTGCCCTTTGGGAGCAGAGTTTCCTAGAGCCGTTTGGGTCTCCTGGACATGAGCCCTGTTAGTTTTCAGAGCCAGACATCTGGAGGGCTCATCTCTCCTGAGCATGGTCCCAAGGACTGGGGGGTACCCCACCCCTCACTCCTCAGGGACATGCTCCACTTTTGCAAGATCCTTCCGTCTTGCAGGGCGCGGTGCTGGGAGTGGGGTTTGGGGCAAGACTGTCTCTCTGCCTCTCCCAGACATCTCGCCACGGCCTTTCATCTTTTGTTGTCAAGCAGATGTTCAGTTGGTTCTCAGGTCTCTTTCAGAGAGACCTGTTCTATAGATGACTGTACATTTGGAGCGCCTGTGGGAGGTGGTGAGTTCAGGGTCCTCCTGGGCCGCCATCTTCAACCTCCTCCAGATTCTTCAATCGGTACAAAATTACAAGATACAGAATGCCCATATACTCTATTCATTCTCATAACAGATTAATATTAAAGGGGTTTTTTAAATAAATACATACAGATTTTATCTTGGATATTTCTTACAAAACTTATCCTTTGTCATATATGACATACTAAAATGTCTTTTTTTCTCATATTGGGCTCTTCAGGACTTACGAAAATTAAGTTCCAAAAATACTGTTAATCTGGAATAGCATAGCTCCTAGGTATTTGGGTTTGTGATCTTCTATGAGAGTGAAGAAAAATAAACACGGAATATGTAGCTCAAACATCCATCATAATTCAGAAATATGTCAATATGTTGTCCAGCTCCATCCTTCGGTGATCATTCTGTCTCCTGTGCTAAAGAATGCTCCTGTCCACACCTAAGTGTTGGTTCTTCCCCCAGCTTCCATCCCTGCACTCTTCTGTTTTTATTTTTTAATGTTTATTTCTTTTTGAGAGAGCGAGCTCGAATGGGGAAAGGGCAAAGAGAGAGGGAGAGAGAGGGAGAGCCCCAACACGGGGCTCGAACTCATGAACGGTGAGATCATGACCTGAGCCAAAACCAAGAGTAGGACACTCAGCTGACTGAGCCCCCCAGGCACCCCCTGTACTCTTTTCTTTATAACTCACTCTCCCTAGTCAAATTTACCCAGCTTGGTGTTACTTATTAATATCATTTTGTTGGTGATGATCAAATATCTATCTTTAGTCCGGATCTTTCTCCTGACACCAAACCAGTATTTTAGCATATACCATACCCAGACCTGTATAAAACACTTTCCATATGTTACCTTAACTTTTTACATCATTTTCATAATAGTTATTTTCAAATAAGTTTACAATGGCAAAACACACCAGAATTTATAAAAATGCTTTCATTTACAATGACATTTGTTCCTCAAAATAACATTATGGGGTCAGTATTACTCCAACTGTGTAAATGGGAAAACATGAGCCTCTCTGTCAAGGTCACACAGTAAGCAAAGAAGCAGACCCCTGAATCCATGTCTTCTGATTCCCAGCCCACAGAGGATCCAGTCCTACTGCTAATGGTGCCCAAGACAGAGTAGGCCACCAATTGTGGACACAAATTCATACCTATTAAATACCATCTTTCTTGAATTATCTGTAACCGAATATATGCAAATATTTACATATACTGGCATACCTAGATGCCCTTATGCAGTGGTCCCCATATTTTCTGGAGACAACCCACCTTTCTCTCCCTTTGCCTGCTACCTATAAAGTATTCTTTACGTATCATTTCTGGAACCCGAATAGAATGAACATTAAAATCTTTTAACCCCCAAACTTGTAGAATTTCCAGGAAGGCATGGTGGCAATATCAGCCCAGCCACTGAGATATTTTGGGGAGAAAACATTCGTTGCTATATAATAATGAAAAATCCCAACTACTCTAACCTCAGTGAGAACCTAGTTATAGAAGATGTCGCTAATTATAATGAACAAGCTGCTTAGACCGTTCCCAGAAGGGCCCAATTAGTTTCCAGGGGCTGATGAAACCACCCGTCTCTACCTGGATCCTCTACAGGTCCCCATGTTGTTGTCCCCCGTCCAGGGGCGGACTCCCAGAGGAAGGAGTTGGCTTCATCTGTCAGGTGTGTGAATTAGTATGTCTTAATCAGAGGGTTATTTTTCTGCCAATAAAGGATACCTTGGCATCGGTTTGCAGACTTATCTTTTGAACTACTGTCTAAATGAATGCCTCCCTTCCTTAAAGCAGAAAACCATTCAAAACAAAGTCACAAATAAATGACATGGCCATTCAAAACCATAGCAAGACAGAAGGTTTTCCTTCTCATTGAAAAGTAGCCTGAAAGTGACATGTCATTATAAATGTGTTCAAACCCCTAAAATGTCCAGCAGAGTGAACCCTGATGTAAACATGGACTCTGGGTGATTATGATGTCTCCATGTGCCACTTGATGTTGATAATGGGGAAGGCTGTGCATGTGTGGGGGTGGGGAGCACATGGGAAAATTCTGTGCCTTCCCCTCAAGTTGGCTGTGAACATGAAAATGCTCTAAAATATAACATCTAGGGGCACTGGGTGGCTAAGTCAGTGGAGCATCTGACTCAATTTAGGCTCAGGTCATGATCCCAGGGTCGTGGGATCAAGCCCCGGGTTGGGTTCTGCACTAAATGTGGAGCCTGCTTAAGATTCTCTCCCTCCCTCCCCCTCTCTCTCTCTGCCCCTGCCTGCTCACCCTCTCTCTCTCTCCAAAAAGTAAATAAAATGTAAAAATAAAATAATCAAAGTATCTAATAAAAAACTTTAAAAATAAAGTGTCCAGATTGCTAGATCATCTTGCATTAAAAAACAGAATGCCATCAATTTTCATCCAAGTTTGAACTGTCAAATCAATTTCCCAGCAAACCACAAATTTTTAAACTACCGCCATCCTGGTTTAATATCCTCTTTATTACATTTTGTGGAATATTTTTTTAAATCAGATCATCCTAGGGGCACCTGGGTGGCTCAGTCGGTTAAGTAGCCAACTTCGGCTCAGGTCATGATCTCACGGTTCGTGGGTTTGAGCCCCGCATCAGGCTTTGTGCTAACAGCTCAGAGCCTGGAGTCTGCTTCAGATTCTGTTTCTTCCTCTCTCTGTGCCCCTCCCCCACTCATGCTCTGTTTCTCTCTGTCTCAATAATAAATAAAAACATAAAAAACATTTTAAAAAGGTTTAAGTAAATAAAATCAGATCATCCTAAACATTCTGAATATGTAATATCAAACCTCAATTTATTACCTTTGCTCTAAAAATATTTCCCTATAGGAAAACTGAGTGTGCCTTGAGTCATTTCTAAGGCATTTATAAGTAGGTCTGCATGAGTTTCCCTAATGCTGTGCAGAAGGGGATAATATCACCCCCACCAAGTTAAAAAATAACCAATTAACCCAAGAGAACTCAGGAGGAATTACAGGAAATACCACTAACCAAGCATTGAAAAACTTTTTTTTTTCATTGTTTGCCTTTTCTTTTGTATTCCTTAACTTATTCCACCACAGTCACTACCTTACCACGGTCATTCTTGTTTGTTTTGTTTTCCCAACTGGGATTTTGGTTCCCAAACCAATCCAGGCAGTGGAATGTAAAATATCCACTAGGAATGCCAGGCAGGGGGACGTGTGTCCAGAACAACACGAGATGAAAGTTAGCAATGCTGAGCATGCAGCGCGGTCTCTGTGGGCGGACAGAGTGCAGCTTGCACCTGCATTTAAATAGGTCACTAAGTCCCCGGGACTCCCACTCAAGAATGTGCCAAAGGTCCCTGGTGTACAGTGAGTCATTCATCAGCACTAAGGAAGCTATTAACCCACCAGCAACAGCCAGGGAGGGGCTGCTGCACAAGGGGGGGCGGGGGGTCGGTGCGCCCTGCTGGGGATGTAGTACCCAGGACGGCCGACAGGGGCCGCCACTCTCACCCAGCCGCCCCAGGGGGTGGGGTGCGGTGGGGCGGTGAAGGAGGCCCCACATTACTGAGGAGCACCAAGCTGGGAGTCGGCCTCAAGCTCTCGCTCAACTCCTACCTGAGTCACTGAGGCAGGTCACCTCACCAACCTGGGCAGCCGCGTCCACCTGACCATAGGAGGAGGGAAACACATCCGGGGTGTCTCTCAGTCCCCTTCAAATTCTCACATTATCCAAAAGCATTCAAGTATTATTAAAGTGCAACCTATCTTGAACTAAAAGTAAAGTTTTTATATTTAAGTTATTAAAAATATCATTTGCTAAGCCTACGTGTCAAAGAATTGCTAAGGCAGTGGAGATCTCCATGGTTCGGATTAAAATGTCATTATGTACACCAAGTGGGATCCAATATAGGTAATCTCTTGTAACTGTTAGAAAAAATAATATAAAATTGACCTAGGTGGGTTTTTCATAAAATCATCTGTAAACTTTAGTTTCAACTGCAGACTAGTGGCATGTCTGCAACGGTGCACCTCACAAAACAGGTATGATGTTAATTAAATTGAATTTCCAAGAATCGGGCACCTGGGTGGCTCAGTCGGTGGGGTGTCCGACTTCGGCTCAGGTCATGATCTCACAGCTTGTGAGTTCAAGCCCTGCGTCGGGCTCTGTACTGACAGCTCAGAGCCTGGAGCCTACTTCGGATACTGTGTCCTTCTCTCGCTCTTCCCCTTCCTTACTCATGCTCTGTCTCTCTCTCTCTGTGTCTCTCAAGAATAAATTAAAAAAAAAAAAAACCCTGAATTCTCAAGAATCAATGTCAAAGCAGTGGTTGTGAAGACCAGAACCACGCCCTGAGCCGGTCGTGACACTTTATACTGCTCACAGACAGACCAGTGAGGCCGCTGACTCACGCCATCCACAAAATACCCGTGTTGTTTACTTTTCACAAGAGGGTTCACTCATTCAGTGACTTCTATCCACTATGCACCAGGCACTGGGGTAAGTGGTGAGTATTCGCCAGTGAGTAAGTCCAGATCTCTGCCCTCATGAAGCCCATAGCATCGGGCAGGGGTCAGTGACAAACAAAAAGGAAAAATATAAAATAAGATTAAAAAAATGCATAATCACAAATTATGGAAAGTGCTCTGAAGAAAATGAAGCAGACGCAAGACACAGTAGGTGGGAGGTAGGTAACAGGGGAAAAGAGCAACCCGCAGGCACAATGCAGGGCCTCCTGAGCCGAGGGAAGGAGGCTAGATGTTACCCTAAGTGCCATGAGCGTCGACCACAGATTGTACAAGGGTGGCTCTGGCTGCCACGTAGAGAATAACTGGAGAAAGCAAGACTGGAAGCAAGGAGACCTTACTTACCTCAGTCCAAGTAAGAGATGGCAATGGATTTTCCTAGGGGATGACTATAGAGTCAAGACATATCAGAAGTAGAAATTAGAACTTTGTGGAAGAAGCATTGGGTAGTGAGGGAAAGAGGGCTTGAGTGGTTGACTATACAGAGGTGCTGCATATGAGACAGCAATAAGATCTGCCCTGGCGGGGGAATCAAGAGTTTCGCTTTGGCCATTACACTGGAGATGTCTGAGAGACCTCCAAGTAGACCTCCATGTCACCATGTAGGCGAGCTGCAGTTCATGGAAGAAGCCAGGAGAGATGCAAACTGGGGGCGATCAGCACGTGCTTGGCACATGAAGCCATGAGGCTGTGTGCACTCACCAGGGGAGGGAGCAGAAAGCAAAGACGGGGGCGGGGGGGTAGGCGCTCAGGACCCAGCCTGGAGACTGGAGAATGGAGGAGGAAAAAAATTCACAGGAGACGGGAGAAAAGTGGACAGACAAGTAACAGGTAAACCAAGACAGAGTAATGTTGCTGGAGCTAAGAGAGAGGACCAGGTGTTCAGAGACAGATGAAGAGGGGGACAGGAGAAAATGCTCACTGCATTGGCCAGCACAGACACCACTGGAGACCTTGACAAGAGCATCCGTAGAGGGAAGCAAGCTACGGAATTCTACAGGTGATTACATTTGGGTTTGGGCTTAGTTTCATAGAGACCTGACCTTCTTATGACTTAATGTTAAGTCAAGAGACAAGTTGAAAAGAGAGGGGAAAAATAGCCAGGCTACATTTGACACTAAATTACTTCTTTCTTGCATCTCTAAATCACGGAAGAAAGTGTAGTTATCCCCAAAGATTAGTCATGTCATGGGTTTGGTCACCAATGTGCCACAGGTGGGAGTCTTTTTTCACAAGCCGCTTACTAGGCTCATAACAAGAACAAACACTGGTCTGTTGTGAGCCAGTGAACCTGGTCTAATTGGAAATATGTCTGCGTTCCCGTAGGGTAGACCTAGGTCTGAAGAACCTCGCCTCTGTATCACAACTGCACCATCCAGGAGGTCAAAGCACAGGATGTACATCAAGGTTCAGTGAGGATTTTTTTTCTCAATTAATAGCATTAAAAAAAAAAATCTCAAAAGTAACAGTTCAAAACAATCACCAGCCCAGTGACCGCCCCCCTTTATGTAATGAGGCCACTGTGAGCTCACATCTGGCCTGCCTGAGTGATGTACCTTCACCTCAGAACAGAAGGTGAATGATAGGGCAGCCCTTTTAAGGAAAACACAGGAAGAAATAAACTCTGTAGTTGGCCCATTAAAGACCTAAGATTTGTGGGGAGGGGAGGGGAGGGGAGTTTATGATACTTTATTACTTTGTGTCTCACTGATGATCCTCACGTCCCACTTTTTCACAGTCCTCTCCCTTCTCCATCAGGATGGCTTGGGTGAAGGGGCTCATCGAAGGGCCTGGGCACACTGGTATCTAAAATACTTTGACTGAATCAAAGAAGACAACCAACAGAAGAGTTTCACACCAAACACCATTAAGGGAGGCCAAGTTCAACTCACGCCCAGTCCGCCGATCCCAGGGAAAGCCGAGGAACCAGGAGGTCCCTGGAGTGAACCTCATCTCGGGGGACAATCCCAAAGAAGCGAGCATCTCCAGAGCTGCCTGGGTCACAGCAAACACCCTGCTAGGAAGCAGGACAGCACTGCTCCCAAACCACCCCTCTTCCCAGACACCTGCTCTCGCAGGCCATCACCCCGACGACTCCAGGAACACGCGGACAGGCAGGTCGGGAGGTGCTCCGGGGACCAGAGACACAGGGTGGGTCGCGGGGTACTATGCCTTTATCATGCTCTCTGGAGAAACTCTGGAAGTCTTGAAGCCCTAACCAACCAGCATCTTGGAAGGATAATACCTTGGCCCTTCCCTCCCACCTACAAAGACAGGGGACACTTTGTCCTCCACACTGAGAAACTAACTGTCCCTCACGCGTCGCACCGGAGGCCCATTTCTGCAAGACTGTTGTACAAAGAATGAATTAAAGATTTCGGTTACGTCAGCACCGTGTCCTACCAACAACTGTGTCCCACGAGCAGGTGGTGTGGAGATTTATTATTTTTAAAAATAAATTAGTGGGAGCGCCTGAGTGGCTCCGTCAGTTGAGTGTCCGACTCTCTGACTTCTGCTCAGGTCATGATCCCAGGGATCAAGCCCCACACTGGGCTCTGTGCTGAGCATGGAGCCTGCGTGAGACCCTTTCTCTGCCCCTACCCTGCTCACGCACATGCTCTCTCTCTCTCTCTCTCTCTAAAAAATAAATTACTGGAGAACATTTTTCTCGCTGTCTCTCTCCTCTGTCATCACTTTCTCAGCCCACAAAAGGATATATTCCTTAGCATAATAGCAAGGTTTTCAAAAGACAAATGATGCATACCTCTAAGTGCCAGATGAGTCCCATTTATTTCACCATGACTCTGATTTTTAAATAAAAGTGAGAGAACCAAATGCTGTTTCCAGTCACAAAGCTCACCACTGGTACTACCACATATTTGCCACCATTCTTTCTGGCCTCCCCCTCCCACTCGCATTGTTGAATCCCAGACCAGAAACCAGTATAATTTTTCTTTAATACCATCATATGGGGGATAGAGAGTTAAAACTGTTGATCAGGTTTTACAGGAAGTTCCAAAAACAGGAAGGAAGGAAGGAAGGAAGGAAGGAAGGAAGGAAGGAAGGAAGGAAGGGAGGGAGGGAGGGAGGGAGGGAGGGAGGAAGGATAGGAAAGGAAAGGAAAGGAAAGGAAAGGAAAGGAAAGGAAAGGAAAGGAAAGGAAGCAGGTAAGAAGGAAGGAAGAAGAAGGAAGGATGGAGGTAGAGAGGAAGAAAGGGAGGAAAGAAGGGGAAAGGAAGAGGAAGCAAAGGAAAGGAAGGGAAAGAAGGGGAAAGAAAAGAAGGAAAAAAGAAAATTTCTGCCCTGACCAAATGAAGTAATTGAAGAAGCGTGTGTACCTATGCCTAATTTGCAAGTCTGTTAGTAAGCACATCTACACAAAACCTCCCATTCTCTCTATTGATAGAGAAAAAAGAAAGGATACAGATAATGAAAGCCCTGGCTAACCCAAAAGTCATTCAAAATTAAAATTCATTTAAATCAGCATTTTGCCAATGTATTTAGTATCTCCTCAAGCTAATATTTAAATGAGTCTTCCTTTTTAGAACCTATCAAGCAACAAAAGGAAATCCCTTCAAGAGCTTCCAATATAGTAGAAAATCAGTCCAAATTTTAAAGGGTACAATGAACAAGCCATTTTAAAAAATGCACAAAGATTATGAAGAGTTGGTGGGCGTGGGACACCTGGGTGGCTCAGTTGGTTAAGCATCCAACTTCGGCTTAGGTCATGATCTCGCGGTTCGTGGGTTCGAGCCCCGCATCAGGTTCTGTGCTAACAGCTCAGAGCCGGGAGCCTGCTTCAGATTCTGTGTCTCCCTCATTCTGCTCCTCCCCCACTCACGCTTTCTCGGTCTGTCTCTCTCTCAAAAATAAACCTTTTTAAAAACCAAAAGAGCAGGCAGATGTGTATCTTAGCTATAAAGAACAGGGACAGCCTGAATGGCTCAGTCGGTTAAGCATCCGACTCTTGGTTTTGGCCTGGGTCATGATCTTGTGGTGGTGGGATTAATCCCTGCATCAGGCTCTGCACTCAGAGCGTAGAGACTGCTTGGGATTCTCTCTCTCAACCTCTTCTCTGCCTCTCCCCTGCTCATGCTCTCTCTTAAAAGAAATAAACTTTAAAAAAGCCATAGTCTATCTACCATGTGAAAAACAAAACAAAACCCACTATCCATTATCAATAAACTAAGAATGCAAAACAAAAAGCAAAGCAAAGCACATGAATGTATGAAGAACTCTCACTTCCAGCCTCATTTAACCCGCAGCATCCTGTATTGTGGGGATCGTGTTTGTGACTGCCGTCTCCCCCGACAGAGTGTTCACGCTGTGAGCCCAGGGACACCTCTGTCTTGTAATCCATCTTCTAATGTTATAAACTCGCAGTTAAGAAATGGGGTGTTGCTAGTAAACAAAATGAATATTCTTTAAATATAGAATTTTTGAAAGCCTAGTATGTATGCTAATGGATCTTTCCCCTTGCATTTATTAGTCTCGCTTAATATGTATCTAGTCGATTTACACTTTATTTTTCTTATACTTATTTATTTTTGAGAGCAAGAGAGAACATGAGAAGAGGAGGTCCAGAGAGAGGGGGACAGAGAATATGACATGGGCTCCATGCTGACAGCAGAGAACCCGATGTGGGGCTTGAACTCATGACCTTCAAGATCATGACCTGAGCTGAAGTTGGATGCTTAACCGACTGAGCCACCCAGATGCCCCCTCGATTTACACTTCAATGCCTACCATCAGTTGCTCTCCAACAGATGGCGAAAATGCCAAGCACAAGAAAATGAGATCTAGATGAAAGTCCTTCCCTTTCAAGAAAGACAATGTAGACTACTTTCTAAGCAAAGGATAAAGTCCCTGACAATGAACAAAAATAGTGTGCGTGTGGCAAAAGATGCCCAATGCACGGTATTTGTTGAAGGACCACAGAGGAATACTTTCTCCGTACACACAGAAACCTGACACGCTCCCCTGCTTGGGTCGCAGGGTAATTCTAAATCCCCTGCCTATTGGCACGCAGCTGTCGGCAACTGAGGATTTTAGAGTGGATTCCCCTGTGTAGATGTAGTGGATCCCCAGATAATGGAGGGCTGAGATTCCTGTAAAGCACACCATAAGGGACGTGACTATAGCTTTGCTCTGGAAATCCGAACATGCAATGCTTGCAGATTCCACTCACGGAGGCCACAACTTCTATCTGAACATCTCTGAGCACAAGGGATGTTTATATAGTTTGAACATCCCAGAAATTGTGCATCACTGCTTTGGGGACAGGTTCTAGCCAAAGGGCATTTCTATCAAGGGAGGCCCACAGCCCAGCCTCCCCCAAAGGTCTGCTGAACAAATGGGTGACCATGGCAGGCATGAAAGTTTAAGCTTCTGCGTCCTTACTCCTGGGATTCTTACCTCATCCATCCTCAGTATGTCTACTGAACTTCTCATTCTTTAGGACCCAGCCCCTGTTCAAAGTGTCCTCTCTCTGATCCCCTGGCTATCCAATATTCATGGAACACTCTCAACTCTGGGCTCACCTGTGATGCACTTACCACAGGAATGACTGTTACCTGTGTGCATGCCTATCATTCTTCCTTTAAAAAGGCTAACCGCTGGACAACAGGGGCCACATATTTGTCATCTTCCACCCAGTTCATCAGCTAGCACATGGCAGGTGTCCACTTACCGTTTCTTGATAACTGCAGTGCCAAGACAGAGAGAAAACTTCTCTCCGGGACTTTAGATCCCACAATCGGGATTAAAACTCAGGCACATTGGGTTCCAAACTTCACGTTCTTTCCTGCATGCCATCTGGCCAGCATAAACAACGCTAACCTGCGACGTTCACCTAAAAACAGATGGCCACGCCCTTCCTGATGGAAGCACAGAATTACGGCCTGGACACACAACTCAGGGTAGACAAGCTCTGTGATCCGGAATGTACACAGATGTGGGGTAAGCCGGGAGACGTGCAAAATTAAAACATGACATACCCAGAGGAGAAAGCTCAACCTATTCCTTTTGCACAAAAATAGATTTCTTGGAAAGTCTTTACCAACTCTGCTCTCCTGTATGTAAAGCATATTAAGAGAAAGTCAAGTTCAGTGAAATCTTTTATCCACTTGGGTTTGTGGAAACATTCGTTAGACACGATGACCACTGCACTTCGCCTCCTTCCAAAGCCTCATTTTCGCCCTGCAGTCATAAAACGATGTAGGTGGTGACTTGGAGCCACGGAGACCCTGGATGGAGACAGCTTGAGTGACATTCCCCAGCAGCCCCCCAACTTCCAAACGGGGTGTGAAACTGAGGATAGAGTCCTTTCATCAGCCCCCAGATTGGAAGCGACCTATTTCTGGGACTGACCTAGGTTTTTACAAGCGATCTAGCTTAGTGGGCACTTTAATTCCATTCAGGACAAATAGTTCAAGGCACCAAAGAGAGGACACAAAATCAGCCCCACGAGAAACACGGGTCTCCCCCCGCACTATCCGCTGTACCATCGGCACCTGTATTCATAGCGCCCAAATGAAGACATAAATGAATAAAGTGGAGAGGGGATCCTGTACTCGAATTTCCATGCTGTGTTCGTTTCCACTTAATTGTAGTGCTTCCCTAATCTGAAATACCGAAGGGGGAAAAGAGCGCATTTATTTAAGAAAGCAAAGCCTCTCCCACTTCTCCTGGATATGGAGGAAAAACAGCTGCCTTAACCTTCAAATGGAAAAGAACAACACTTGAATCAGTGTCAGCCCCAGCTCAAGTCTTTAGCAAACATGTTACCAGGGACGGTGGAATTCATTATTTAGAATAAATAAATAAATCAAGGTTCCACTACACATGCCTCAGAA
The DNA here is from genome assembly GCA_004023785.1 of Mungos mungo. Taxonomy (NCBI): domain Eukaryota; kingdom Metazoa; phylum Chordata; class Mammalia; order Carnivora; family Herpestidae; genus Mungos; species Mungos mungo. Next base: position 229,887 of record PISW01002369.1, read on the forward strand.
TTACTGTACTCCAATTAGCAATAACCATAAACTAGAAGCTGGTTTTGTTTGCAAGGACCGCTGGCTCACTCCCTGGCTGATTCCTCCCGCCACTGCTTTCATTAGGAGCACTCAGAAGAATAGCTGTTTGGCTGGCTTGTTGGTCCAATTAGGTAGGTTTCCAGGTTACCGACAAGCAAACAACCCTGGGCAGAACGCGACTTCTGGACGTGCTTCTTAAAAGACTCCAAAACCTCCCATATGCATCATGGGTAACTATCTCCTTTAATCAGGATAGAGGACTGAGCTTATCTAAAATGGCAAGATTATAAATCCAACACTTTTTGTTGGATAGCGCGACACTTTTCTGAACACGGGTGCAGACGTAGGGACATGCGGAGGACCGTCTGATCAGCATGGGATGATAAGGGGTGACCGAACCACTATTCACTCATTCATTCATTCATTCACTCATTCAAGTGATTTCACTCACTAACTCTGGCCAGTCGTGATTTGTTTTTATCGTACCTAAAGTTTTTACTCCTGGTGTTTCACTTCTTTCTCTACCCTAATCATTAACTTGTGTCAACCTCAAAAACCACTTGCTGGAATGACATGGAGTATTTTGGGCCAAAATTAACAAGCAAATAAAACTGTTATTAAGAAATAAAACTCAGTTGGGGTGGGGGAGTCAACAAGGCTCATACTTGGCCAAAAGAATTGCATTTAATCAAGACATCACACATACAGACATTTTTCGCTGTAAAAATAAGGCATAGGATACACTGCAAAGAGATGAACTGAGAAGCTGGCCTGAAGTTTTGTGGGGCTTTTTTAATGTTGAATAAGCACAGTAAAGGCTAGAAGAGAAACATGCAAAGAGCTTGAATATCAATGAATAAAGTAAAGGGGGGGAAATGAAGAAAAGATGGGAGAGATTAAGATAAATTTGGATGGATATATCCAAAATGCTTAGTATACATGAAAAAAGGAGAGAAAAAATACTTGGAAAAAAGTAAATGTGCCCTGATTTTAAAAAAAGTATGCAAAAAGTTATTCAATAAATATATTTAGAATTAATCTTTATTTTTTAATGTTGATTTACTTACTTATTTCACATAGAGAATGTGCAGGAGAGGGGCAGAGAAAGAGGGAGAGAGAATCCGAAGGAGGCTTCACAGTGTCAGCACAGCGCCTGATGCAGGGTTGAACCCACAAACCTTGAGATCATGACCTGAGCTGAAATCAAGAGTTGTACGCTTAACCAACTGAGCCATCATCCCGGCGCCCCAACATTTCTCTATTTCTTAGATGTAAACATGTATATTTGGATTGAATAAAACTATTTAGATATATTTAGAAACACCTAAATGTGTTTAAATATTTTTGCCAGAATCATACGAAGTCACTGTTTTGGATGACAAGCATATGAATATTCAAACTTCTCAGATTAATTTCTACATATTAATAATATGTTTCTTCTCAGTTGTAGTAACAAATTGTATCTCCAGAGATCAAAGTTAAACGGCTCCACCCCTGAAGGGAGGCAATACCCATACCTAAATGTAAGTGAAAATCTTCAGTGTGGCAGACTGCCTTTTCCAAAAATGGCCACAGCAGTATTTTGGGCCCACTTCTTTTTCTAGAATCTTGCCACTCCCCATCAAGAGATAAAGTCAATTTCCCTCCCTGAAAACCTGGACAGGGCCTTGGACCAACTGGAAGGAAAGAATGTAATGGAAGTGACTGAGTTTCTCTCCCTCTCTCCCTGTGCCCTCCTCTTCCACCTCTCCCTCTTCTTCTCTTCCTCTCCTCCCTGTCTCTCTGTCTCACTCTCCCCTCCCTGTCCCCTTCTCTGTCCTTTCTCTCTCTGCCCCCCTCTCCCTCATCTTCTTGTCCATCTTCATCATCATCTTTTTCCTGTTCCTTGTGGTCATCACCTTCTCCGCCTTCTCTTCCTCTTCCTTCTACATCATTTTCATCTTCTTCATCTTCATTGTCTTCATCTTTATCATCTTCTTTATCACTTTCTTCTTCTTCATCCTCATCTTCTTCATCACTGTCTTCTTCATCTTCTTCTTCCTCTTCTCCTTTCTTCTCTCCCCGCCTCACTGCCTCCCTCCCTCTCTCTGCACACATGCGCCTGTCACCCCACCACCATTCTGTGAAGATGCCCCATCTAGCCCACAAGGAGAGACCACATGGGACAGGGCAGGTGAGGAGGAATGAACACCCTGCTGATGACCAACATTCAACACCACTCACGCGAGTGAACAAGCCTTCAAAGGACTCCAGCATGCAAGTATCCAGTCTTCAGCCTGGACTCGGACTTTGTGAGACCGAGAAAAGCTACCTCTGCTGTACCCTCCCTCCCTGAATTCCTAACACACAGGACCCATGAGCAAAACAAACCACTGTTTTATGCGACTAAGTTTTGATGTTGAAGAACAACTCCAAGATTCAGTCACACAAAAAAGCTAACCGTGTGTTATTTTATTTGCTGATGTATTTCCTTTTTCATCTACCATTTATGAAGCACCCACTCTATGCCTCCTCTTCCTCCTTCAGAAGGACTGAGAGTATCATGCAGCACCTGTAGACAGTTTGTAGTTGACAGTTTACATTTTCCCCTTCCGGCCACTGCTGGTAGAAGCAGGCAATGTTCTGTATTATTCCTCCTACCAGCTACTCAATTCACAGGGCCCTTGCTGACCATCTTAGAACAAGGTATGATTATTTCAACATTGCAGATGAAGAAAGTGAGACCCAGAGATCAAGTGCATCACACTGTGAGACCGTTGGGGGGGTGGGTAGGGGGCCAAATGCAATTTGTGTCCAACACAGGATATCTCCCTACTCCCTTCCTGAAGGCTGGTGCCACTCAAAACATCTGGTCAGAAAGGGCTAAAGAAACCAAATGGCCCTCCAACAGTAAACATGATGACAATTAAAAACTCATTCATGGTTCTTGGTTCAATGTCTCCTCTCATCTCTTCACACTGTAGTAAATTTCCAAGTGGAAGTATTTTAGACTCCCTGTGGGAGCTGTTTTATACGTAGACATGCCAAAGCCTTTTCGAGTGCTGTATTGGAAACATTCAGCGTAAATATCCTGTCCTACAGGGAATATTAGCCAAGGCAAAAAAAGAAAAAAGTCAATTGAGAATATAACTAAAATAATTCCAGGCAAGATTCTGTGACAAATGGTAACTGGGTAAATAATACTAAGGATAAAGGGGCACCTGGGTGGCTTGATTTTGGCTCACGGTTCATGGGGTCTCCGTGCTGTCAGCGCAGAGCCGGCCTGGGAGTCTCTGTCTCTCTCCCTCTGCCCCTCCTCCCCTCTCAAACTAAATAAACATTTTTTTACAAAAGAATATTAAGGATATTAAAAGAAAATTGTGCCCCTTTTCTGCATTCACTTCCTAACTTTAAGCTTCTTTATGTATCTTCTCTTTCCTATCATCGTTAAGTATAAAAAATAAAGAAGACCCTTCACCCTCTCGATGCCCCTTCAAAACCAAAATGGGGCCCAACTCATGCCCCGTCAGAGTGAGCTCTTTAGGCCCAGGTCTCAGTCCCCAGTTCCTTCATCTGCAAAACAGAAATACTAACAACTCTATTGCATACAGGTGTTGTGATGATTAAGCCAGGTCATCTGTGTGAAGTGTGTGGGACACTACTCAGGACATGGTAAAGAAATTCTCTCTCTCTGTCTCTCTCTCCCCACTGTGGGTCTCCGGTTGTCTTCAACTTCCAACATGTGGGTTGGCTTGATGTCCAAACAGTTAAGACTTCAAACATGCCTGACCGTCACAGTTACCAAACAAACAAAACGTTCCCCTGTCACCACCAGTGACGACAGAACCATCTATCCCGTTCCCGGGGCCAGAAATCCCAGAAGCTTCCCACTGATCTCTCTTCTTTACTCCCACACCCAACCTGCAATGAGGTCCTGCCCCTCGAGTCTGGTCCCTCCACCATCCCCTCGGCCTCGTTCCTGCCCACGACGTGGTCTCCGAGCTCCAGCCTTGCTGTGCTCCCAAAGCCATCATGCCAGCCCCCTTGCTGAGCCCCTCCCATAACTTCTGATGGTTTTAGGAGAAAGTCAAAATGCCTTTAAAAACCTTTTTCTTGAGGCACCTGCGAGGCTTGGTTGGTAAAGCCTCGAACTTCAGCTCAGGTCATGATCTCAGGGTCTGTGCGTTCAAGCCCCACATCAGGCTCTGTGCTGACAGCTCGGAGCCTAAAGCCAGCTTTGGATTCTGTGTCTCCCTCTCTCTCTGTTCCTCCCCCACTCACATTCTGTCTTTCTCTCTCTCACAAATGAACATTAAAAAAATTTTAATAAAATTAAATTCATAAATAAAAACCCTTTTAAACATTTTCTAACATTTATTTGTTTTGGAAAGAGAGAGAGAGTGCAACTGGGGGCAGGAGGGTGGGGCAGGGGCGCAGAGAGGAGAGAGAAAGAGAGAATCCCAAGCAGGCTGTGTGCTATGAACCCACGAACCGTGAGATCACGACCTGAGCAGAAATCAAGAGTCAGTCGCTTAACCAACTGAGCCACCCAGGCGCCCAGGCTGTAAAAGCCCTTCGTGGCGGGGTCCTCCTGTACCTCCCGAGTCTCATCCCTCACACGTCTCCACCCCGGCGCCTTCCCATTCAGCCAAACACAATTTGTGTGAGTTTCTGAACATGCCCTACATTGTCCCGTCTGCAGATACTCCCCCATGCGTTCCCTGTGCGGGCACCTCTTCCTGCCCTGCTGGCCTGCCTGACACCCCTCATCCCCTTGGGGTTCAACTCACACGCCCCTTCTTCCAGGAGACCTTCCTGGATTGCCCTGGCTCTGGGAGCTGCCCCTCCAGGCCCCCATGCCTCCTGCACCACAGGCTTCATTATATGGCTTGTTTGCCTCCACTGAACAGCAAGCTTGTGAAGGCTGGGCCCGCGTCCGGCTTCCTCACTGCCCTAAATCCAATCAGCAGGATGCCGGGTGCACAAGCAGGTGCTCCAAACAAAAAGTGTGATATTAACTTTATACTACCAAAAAGAGCCATAAACTAGTGATGCATGTCATTCCCTTAAGCTCCAAACCCTCCTACGTGAAAGACAGCCTCAAATCATAGCTGAGACACAGAGCGATTCATCTCCAGACTGCCCTCCCCAAGCCCTGCAAACAGCCCTCGGCGTTAATTCTGTAGGACGCTTAGATGGCGTGTGGGACTCTGCCAGTTCTGCCTATGTCCTCAGAGTCGTCACACGGCGTCTGGGACACACAGGTGAAACCAACACGGCCACAGACTGAAATGCACACATCGAGCCCAAACGGTCTGTGATGAATGCATCTCTAAGAAGCGCTGGGCACGTCCTGCTGATACCGACTTTGACGCATGCAGCTCCGCTGCCTTGGTACCAGGGAGTTTTTGGACAGAGGGAGAATCACAATCTGAATATGGTTATATGGAAACGAGTGAGTTAGGGAAGTGGACGAGGGGAGGAGAGTTTAGGAATAAATCACGGGGTCACCTGAGTGGACAATGGGCTGGGCATCCGACAATTGATTTTGACTCAGGTCCTGATCCCAGGCTTGTGGGATCCAGCCCCGCATCAGGCTCCATGCTGAGCACAGAGCTTGCTTAGGATTCTCTCTCACTTTGCCCCTCCTCTCCTCTCTCAAAATAAATAAATAAACTTTAACTTAAAAAAAAAAAAGAGAAATAAACTACAGTCATGAGTAAAAATGCTGAGAGTTCCCAGTGACATCACCTTCTCTTCACAATATACATCCCCATGTGCACCTGTTTATATAGACTAATAGGTGAGAAGAGCCAGAGTTAATCAATATTATTGGTAAAATAATTGACAGAGGACCAGCACAAGGGAATAGCAATCTGACCAGGAGAAACCCCCACCAGCAGAAAGGTAATAAACTCAATTTCCATATCCTCTTTGAGTAAATTAAGTATCAGCCAATTGAGCATTCATGAGAAACAAGCCATACTAAAGGAATCCCTTTGCTGGAGGCAGGCGCAGAGCCTGGCCAGCTCAGGGGGGGAGTGTGCGGACTCTTGATCTCGGGTTGTGAGTTCCTGCCCCATGTCCAGGGTAGACTTACTTAAAAATAAATGTTTTTAAAGAATTTCTTTTTATAGTAAACATATATTATCATAATATATATATAACATATACATAATTTAAAATTGGTATGTCCAACCACTTTTTAATCCAGTTTTTAAAAGCAGCTGTGGAAGATCCCAAACTAGCTAATGCAAAACTTGCAGCACTGGAAATTGAGTTACCTGTTTGCCTCTAGGAAAACAGGCTGCGAATATGGAGTTTTACCCATTAACATACGCATTACAAAGAACAACTTGGGTAATATTAGATAACTTGTTTTACAAAAATGTCTAACAGCAGCCTAGTTACATTAGGATGCATAATGGGAAATAGTAAAGATGGCCATGGAGGCTCCTAAATCTCTGAAACTCAAAAATACTGACTGCTACCAGGTGACGAAAAAGATACAAAGCAGACAGACCGCCATTAGAAATTTCCTAGAGAGAAATGCTCCGGGTTAAACATTAGGCCTGGCAAATACACCAAGTCAGCTCAGTCTTCCCTCTCCCAGCATCCCTTACCACTGAGAGTTTTGCCCCCAGCTAACAAGTGGGCTGGGAGAAACCTTATTTCAACAAACCAAACATCCAAACTATGCGATCAGGGGAGGACATCTGAGCTTGATGTGGCTGGCTGCGTATAAAGGAGTCTTTCGCAATGACAAATGGCAGTTTTCATTGTTGACCAAGCCAGACACGCAGGGCCACCTGCGTACTTTCTGCTGAAATCAACCCAACACAAATAAATAGCACTATATTTTAAAAAAATTTTTTAAAAAGCCTCCATCCACCCATTTTGAAGTACACTAAAATCTGTTACTTTGTATAAAAAGATGGTTGCAAATGGCATATCGGATAAAGGGCTAGTATCCAAAATCTACAAGGAACTCACCAAACTCCACACCCGAAAAACAAATAATCCAGTGAAGAAGTGGGCAGAAGACACGAATAGACACTTCTCCAAAGAGGACATCCAGATGGCCAACAGACACATGAAATGATGCTCAGCATCACTCAGCATCAGGGAAATACAAATCAAAACCACACTGAGACACCACCTCACACCAGTCAGAGTGGCTAAAATGAACAAATCAGGAGACTATAGATGCTGGTGAGGGTGTGGAGAGACGGGCACCCTCCTACACTGTTGGTGGGAATGTAAACTGGTGCAGCCACTCTGGAAAACAGTATGGAGGTTCCTCAAAAAATTATCAGAACTCCCCTATGACCCAGCAATAGCACTGCTAGGGATCTACCCAAGGAATACAGAAGTGCTGATGCATAGGGGCACATGTACCCCAATGTTCACAGCTGCACTGTCAACAATAGCCAAATCATGGAAAGAGCCTAACTGCCCATCAACTGATGAGTGGATCAAGAAGATGTGGTTTATATATACAATGGAATACTACATGGCAATGAGAAAGAATGAAATCTGGCCATTTGTAGCAACGTGGATGGACCTCGAGGGTGTCATGCTAAGCGAAATAAGTCAGGCGGAGAAGGACAGATACCATATGTTTGCACTCATAGGTCTAACAGGAGAACAGGAGAAACCTAACAAAGGACCATGGGAAGGGGAAGGGGGGAAAAGAGGGAGAGGGAGGGAGGCAAATCATGAGAGACTATTGGATACTGAAAACAAATTGAAGGCTGAAGGGGGAGGGGGAAAGGGGAAGGGGGTGATGGACATGGAGGAGGGCACCTGGGGGGAAGAGCACTGGGTGTTCTATGGAAACCAACTTGACAATAAACTATTTAAAAAAAAAAAAAAAAACGAGACCATTATATTAGCCTATTAGCAACCCAGGAGACAGAGACCTTGAGAGTTGTTTTTCCAGCAGGGGATAGAGGTAAGCTACCTCACATGAACATGCCCACCCACGCCTTACTCAGTACCACACACGAGAGGGCAGGGGATGCCTGGGGTTCGAACCAAAAGCCCCATGGGTCCAAGCACAGACCTCTGCTTCATTAGCACCGCATTCTTCCCATTCTATTCCACCAGCGAAAGTCCAAGGGTTTATTGCTATTCCATGCGACTCTGGATCTCTGAAACAAAGTTTCTACGAGTCATGCATAGAGAAGTAAAATGGGAATAACAAACACAGAAGATTTGTTTTAAAATGAAGAGAAAAATTTAAATGAGGCAAAACACTGACAAGCTTCAATATCATAATCAAAAATCAATGTTACGATCACAGATGATGTTCCATGCTTGTTGTTCATCCCCGATTCCTCCGGGTTTCACTTCTCTTACTCATTTAACGTGTCACCCTCCTGGGGTTTTCTTTTCGGGACTTACACAGTGTGGGGGAAACGGACACGTCGATTTGGGTGGCTGCTGCATCAGTAGAGGATACTAGGCTGCCTTCAGTTCTAAATCAAAGCCACAATCCCGGGGCGCCTGGGGGGCTCAGTCAGTTAAGCATCTGGCTTCGGCTCAGGTCATGATCTCATGGTTTGTGGGTTCGAGCCCCGTGTCAGGCTCTGTGCTGACAGCTCCGAGCCTGGAACCTGTCTTTGGATTCTGTGTCTCCCTCTCTCTCTGACCCTCCCGATTGCGCTGTCTCTGTCTCTCAAAAATAAAAAATAATAATAATTTTTAAAAGCCACAATCCAAATCAGGAATATTCTCCAAAACCTCTACTTTCATGATGTTGCTTCAGGTTTTGTTGTGTTTTTCAAAAATCCTGACTGGACGTGCCAGCACCATCACAGCACCACGTGCTGATTTACACACAACTCCCTGAAACAAGAGATCCTGGCGGCCTTAGGCCCCAGCCTGGGCTCCCCCGCACAGCGCCACCTCCGTGGAGGGGTGTGACAGCCCAAGCACCGACATTCCCGGGCTTCCCAGGGAGCCTCCCACAGGCATGGATGAGAGGCTGTTTTGAAACTCAGGTCAAACTCAATTCAGCTCCGCCATCTTGGTTATGCAACTGAAATATGCAAGTGGGAAGAACGGGTTCATAATTAGAAATAGAAAGGAAACAGGACGCCTTCAATAAGTGGTTCATAGTCTTCCCCAGTGTTTTGTTTTGTTAAGTTTTCTTTTGGGGCAACTGGGTGGCTCAGTGGGTTAAGCGTCCAACTTCAACTCAGGTCATGATCTTGCAGTTTGTGAGTTCGAGCCCCGCGTCGGGCTCTGTGCTGACAGCTCAGAGCCTGGAGCCTGCGTCAGATTCTGGGTCTTCCTCTCTCTGGCCCTCTCCCACTCATGCTCTATCTCTAAAATAAACATTAAAACATTTTTTTAATAAAATAAAGTTTTCTTTCAATCTAACCCAAATTCTTCAACCATCACACTATAAATTAATTTTGGCTCCCCCTTTTTGGTACCCAGCTGTGACAGAGAAGAGCTTGTCACCATGTTCTTTGTAAGTACCGAAGCCAATGATTGATTAGGTCTAAATAAATCATTTTCTCCCCCTCAGAGTAATAACCTCTAGTATTATGTTTCAATCTTTTACTCTTTCTGGTGTATCTTCTCTCTTCAGACTCTTTCTAGATAGAGTCTTCCTACAACATTACCTTGATGTACCTTCCGATTGGCACATGGTTAAGTGTCTTTTGATGTCCATATCGCTGGAATCTAGCCCACTGCCTGCCATTCAGCAGGCTCTTGATAAGTATTCCTGAGAGAATGTGAAATCACGCATGAGCAGTATTCAATAAATGGCTGGGCATAATTTGTCTTCCTTGGCTATACTTGGCTATTTGTTTGGCCATGGTTTTCCCTATGATTCCTGCCATGTGGAAACCATCATGCTCTCATCCTGAATAGTCCCTCTGACATTAGCAGAAAACTCTGTGAGCTCCTTCTAACAATAATCCTAAAATATGAACCAAAATACTGATCTTCTAGTAAGTACAACCGAAAGCTTAGCACACCTTGGCAGAACTTTAAAATTTCATCCTCTATGTGTCTGAATCCCATGCGGCGTAAGAACAAGTTTTTCTCTGTACAGCAGGTTTTCCTGTTTCATAGGGACTTACATGAAATGTCTTATTGAGACTAGTCTGATCCTTCAACGAAGTGGTATTTTTAAACATATACACTTGGTTAGCAATTTATTTTATTAGATAACTTTTTCTGTTTTCTTCTCAAAAGGTTGATAATTATTTCCTAAATGTTTATTATACATTTGTGTTTGCTTACAATTGCCTCTCATTAGAAATTTAAAAATGATACATGTTCTAAATTCACAGGTCTTATGCTTTCACATTCAATTTCCTAAAATCACATCTAAATGCCAGATGGAGAAGGAGCACCTGGGCAGTGGGTTAAGTGTTGGCTCTTGGTTTCAGCTCATGTCATGATCTCATGGTTCAGGGATGGAGCCTCACGTCGGGCTCTGTGCTGACAGCAAGGAGCCTGCTTGGGGTTCTCTGTCTCTGTCTCTCTCTCTCTCTGCCCCTCCCCCATTTGCATGAGTGTCCTCTCTCTCTCAAAATAAATAAGCTTTAAAAAAATTAAGTGCCAGATAGAGAGAATACAAAATATTTGGAACAAATGTCATGATTCATGCTAATGAACCAACTAAAATCACCAACCTTTCAGCTTTTGATCAGAGCTGATTAGGGTTATTAACAGTTTTCATTAGACCAATATTTTCCGGACTGACATAATCATTTCTCGCTCTTGTTCAAACACACACTCAGTTCAATACTAGGAAACAGGTAAAACAAGAAGGTGTGAAAGAAAAATGAACCCTAGCCAGTTGTGCTTTAATAGAAAACTGGGTCTTCATAGAGCCTTGGCAAGGTCATACTCACCTCGGAATCACATGACCCATGATGGGAACTAGCTATCCTTGGAAAATCGTCTTACTTAGCAATTGCTTTAGAGAGACAGGGGAAGGGAAGAAACAAAAGATGGGGAGGGGCTTCAATTACCGTTGAAAGAACTCACTGAAGTGGGCTTTATCCTCCTTGATTCCTCATTAAATCAGTAAACCTGCCTACCATAATCTGGAAATCTTTCCCTAAGTTAAAGGAAGAAATATTTAGGACTTTAACTATTTAGTCGTTCCCCCTTTGAACCCAGAATTCCCAGGCTAACGATTAGTGAGTGAGTAAACCACAAAGCCCCATGCCTTTCCCACAGTATGGTTAATAATTACACCCAATTTAATGTCTAGAATCCCATTTGCAACCAAGAGCCTTTAAGTAGCAAACCTCATAGTATGTTTCATTAGAGATTATGCCTTAATGATTAAGCTGAGATATGAAGTTTTAAAGATTATATTCAAAACCTTAGAGACATGCACCAGAGTAGCTGACCTAAAGTGCGGACAACCCCATTACCACAAATTCTCAGACGAGGCAAAGCTTTGATGTTTCAGAAAACTCTCTTCCTACCTCTCCCCCTCTCCAAGGTGCTCTGGCAATGGTTCCCCCCAACTAGGAAGACACAAGGTTTACTCAAACTAAGCATAATTGAAAATCTAAGATAAGGGACATGTACTCAGAAGGATTCGACCTGACAGCTTATCCAACAAGAAGACTCCCACCTCTTTGGAAAGGCACTCACTGGGGTCTTCTCTCAGATTTGAATTTGCAGATTCCTTTTTAAGGTGCCACATCTCAGAACGACAGACGGCACACTTGTTCGTGGACAGATCACATAGAATAAGGCGAACCTGACTCTGCCTGTCACTGCCCATGTTCCGGGACTTCTGCTAGCAGATGAGAAAGAAGAGATAAAAAGAAGAAGAAAACCAAACAGATCCTTGATAGTTTTAAAAAATATGAATGTGAGGAGGGGGGTAAAAAGGAGAACACAGATTAGCAGTATTGAAGAAAAGAAAAGAAAGCTCCTCTGTGTTCGACAGCAATAGAAACTTTCACGGGGTTGAGAAGAGCACAGAGGGAGAATCAGCCAGCGGAGGCCAACAAGGAAGGTCAAAGGCCAGAGCCTCAGGTGGAACATGAGACCAAGGTACCTTTAAGAATGAGGAAGTCTGGGGCTGCCTGGGGGGCTCAGTGAATGAAGCTTCTGACTTCGGCTCAGCTCATGATCTCAGAAATCATGGGTTTGAGCCCTGCATGGGGCTCTATGCTGACAGCTCAGAGTCTGGAGCCTGCTTGGGATTCTGTGTCTCCCTCTCTCTCTGACCCTCCCCTGCTCATGCTCTCTGTCTCTCAAAAATAAATTTTAAAATGTTTAACATTTTTTTTAAAAAGGAAGTTTGATACTCAGTTCAAAAATTGGCCCTCCAAACGAGGGTCCCTGGACGAAGGGTATGTACAAGTTACTCAACAAAGAGCACGGTCGACGGAGTGGAAGTCAGTCACAGCAAGCGAGAGGGGCAAAGAGCTATCCAGTCTCTGAGTACGGGGGCCACGCTGTTTGGCTCTGGGGTGGCGAGCACCCCGCCCAGCACCCGGCAGGCACACTGCCAACCCTTGCCAAGTGAGTAACATGCATTTACTACAGCTCCCGATTATGCTAGAGAGACAATAAATGTGTCACACAAAGGTTCTCCTACAACCAGTCTTATCCCTGAAACAAAACCCCACGGTGGCCACGAGGACCTGTAAGTTATGTGTGACATCTCACGTGGGAAATGCTGAGCCACCAGGCTCGCAAGAGGCAGAGAATTAAAACTACTACCAGCCTATTAATGCTGGGTGCTACGCAGAATTAGCAGACCTCTCAGCGGCTTACACTTGAACACGCAGTTCTGACACACACGCGTCGGAGCCTAAGCAGCCAGAGGCTAACCAGGGAGAGGAACCAACCTGCGGTCCCATGAAACCATATTTACTGACTTGGTGCAGCAGGGGCGGCCCTCGGAGAAAGCGCAGGACAAGGCTGAGAAGGGGGGAGGGGGACCATTTCATGTAAGACCTGGGTCCTCCCCAGAAGGATTCCGAGGAGGAGTCTCAGGGAAGCAGACTCAGTCCTGGATTGATTGTGGTCTGCAGGTGAGATTGGGAGAAGCAGAGATTTACGGGGGGTTGGGATGAGGTGAAGACTACTCAGCGATTCAAGATCCCCAGGAAAATACGGGCCCCGCAGAGCAGATCTGGAGAGTGAGTGGTAAAAGGCGGACATCACTTAAAGAGGGGTCCCATGGCATCTTTCAGCTGGTACACACGGCGGGGGAAGCCACGTGATCCGCTAGCCTTGTGGCGGGCTTGCTGTGGGTCCGTCTCTCTTCTACCCCTGGTCAACTCTCACTCTTTCAGGGAGAGACAGGCTGTGACTCTTACACAGACAGAAGCATTAAATAATCCCCCTTAATCAAGCTGTAGGAAGGGACATCCTCGAAACCTCAAGAGAAACAGATCGAAAAGAAACAACCCTGACCCACAACCCTAAGCCCATCTGCAGCTCGGCAGTCCCCCAGCAAACCTCCAGCCCAGCACCTGGGCCCTGGGTAACAATGGTGGGTTTGCTCCCCGGTCCCCTCCCCTAGACCCTAAATCCCTCAAGAGAAAGAGCAGCGTCGTCTTCACTTCTGCCTGGACCCCGCTCCATGTGCTCTGTAGCCATCTGTCTCCTGGGCCCCTTCTATATAAGGCCTCGCACATGGGAACACAGAGTGACATGAAGAAGGTCACAATCTGAAGGATGCCACTACATGGGTGAAAGACGGGGCAGAATGACTGGAAAGATCTACAACGCTCTGTCAAAGAAGGAAGCCTCCACTTGAAAGGCTCACGAATGACTTTGTTGCAACAGGATGGAGTCAAAAGCTCAACACGAACGGGACTGAATCCCTACCAAATGGAATCACTTATTAGGTGGCACTAGAGATGTTTGAACATCTATCTTTCCGGCAAGACCATTATTGCTCGGGGTGAGGGGTTAGGCAGGTCTTGAGTTCTGCCCCCCAGCGCTCTGCCCACCATGCTGCTCTGTATAGGCGTCCAATCCTGTGAAAGCAAAGCAGCTATTGAAAAAGAAGAAACTCGTTTGGGTAAAGCAAAAGGCAAGAGCACAGTGCAGGCTGGTAAGGAGGAGGAACGGTGTCCCAGATGCAGAGAGAGTGGGGGAGGGGCAGAGAGAGGGAGACACAGAAAGACACACAGGCTTCCGGCGCTGGAGGACAGAGGACTCCTCTGCTTGGGTAACAGAGGAAAGACGGATGCTGGTGAGTTGACTTGGGACATGGAAGCATCACGAGGTCTGAACCTGGGCTGAGCAGAGGGGGGCAGGAAGCAAGGACAAGACCGGGAAGATGTAAATAAGAGATGATGCGCTACCAAGGTCAGAAGATGAGCAAATCGTCTTTTTAAAACCACCACTAGTGGACGGAGAGTGGGAAGGAGGTCTACAGCTATAGAAAGTGGCTGAGGACAGAGGGCAAGAGTACATGCAGAGTCTAGAAGCTTCTGTTACCTGGATGTTAGTAAAAACAAGACCCGTGCGAAGGAGGGCACTGGAAGTCTGCTCCGAGCCCACAGCGCTGCCCCACCTGGGAACAGGTCCAAACCACCACTCAGGCACCCTCTCATTTTCTAGTTCTTATCTCCTTTTTATTCCCCCCATTTCTTCCTGCTTCACCCCCCTTCCTCCTCCTGTCCAAAGTGTTGGCCAAATAAGACCATGGGCTTCTCTGGGGTTAGTGGAAGAGGTCCATTAGAGTTCTACCTCTCTCCATCCCGGCGATCCGGTCACCAGGAAGAGCTGGCTGTCCCGTCAGTGTCTCCTCAAACAGGAGCCTCATGGAACAGAAAAGCAATGACAGAAACCACAAAAGGACTTCGAAAGTCAAGGTGATGTGTACCTTCTTGTTACCGTGACCCACGGTCAGCAAGCAGATGCCACGGAGTCTGAATCATGAACTATCTAAAGAGCACCCAGGTCAAATCAGGGCCATGGGTGAGCGTGCTCTGGGAGAAGAGGCATGTGCCACTAACTCCCAGCGCCTGCTGCCTGCATTTCCTACCACATGTGCAAATGCAACCACGGTGGCTAGGACCCGTGCCACACCACCACTGGGCTCTAGGGTCTTCCTAGAGTATCGGTGCCGGGAACTGTTAGAACTAACACGTTTTAAGCAATTATGATAACTGAATCACGTGTGTTAGTGTGATGGCCTTTATTACGTACCCAACCCAAACAACTCCAACAGTATGACATGACCTCTGATTTGAGGGAATCCCTTATCATTTCTGATAAGCAATTTAACTCGCCCTTCCTACTGGAAGATCTTTTGAGTAAGCATTGCAACCTTCCCCCCTGGAAACCCTCTGTACCCTCTGGTCCTAGGTTTTCATGTTCTCGACCCACTTCAACAATTCTGTGAACCTCTCCCCGTGGGTGGGAATAAGATAGGCTGTCTTCCTCCAAAGAACAGGGGTCACCAATAGACTTTAACATGGCGTGCAAGGTTTTCTCCAAAGACACGAATGTTGAATGGAATCACCACCTCTGACCAGGAAAACGGCACCTATAATTTTTGTGGAAGGCCAGTGTCTATTAAGCCTGTTCTCAAATTTTGAACATAGATAGTCTTCGAACTTCCCAACTTGTTGAATTCCAAAAGTCTGACTGTAAATCGGTTGTGAAAGGAGAGAGGTGTTTGCCCACGGTAAGAATTACACACAGTCAGGCTCTCGGAACAGCTCACAGAAGCTTGGACGCTACCTCAAAGCAACAGTAATAATACTGTAGGACCAATCGTTAAAGCGATACCTTTATGTGAAAATGCATTCACGGTTCCCTTTGGCGGGGCCAGGAACACAAAACTCTCCGTTTCTGGCAATGCAAGTAGGGACTCCCTTGCTCCAAGCAGATGATGAGGGCGGTCATGGTGTGGACCTTGGGGAGGAGGGTCTCTGTGTTGAAGATCAAGGCCGAGAATGCACAGTGTGGTGGATAAATACACACTTGTCCAGACCAGGAGGATGTGGGGGTGGGGGACAGAAGTGGGACAGAGGGCCCAGGGGAGCAAGTGGAAGGGGAGGACTTGGGTAGTCCAAGAGCACAGACCCGCTGTTTCTCGCCACCTCTCCCTTCTCCTCTGCAAAGCCAAATTTCTGCTCCTTCTTCCTCTTTATCTCCCCCTGGAAGTCCTTGTGGGTTGGCAGGGTAGGGTCTGTGCAGCGAGGAGAAGAGGAGGGAGTCACCCATGAGAAACAAAATGGAAGAGATCCAGTCTCCTGGCTGAAGGGAAGGGGCAGGCTTCTCACAGGGAAGATGGGCACTGCTAAATCAGAACCTGGTCTGTGTGGCTGGCGCACAGTCCCCGGGTAGAGAAAACAAGAGCTACTGCTCCTAAGTGCAAGAGCAATTAGAAGTTAAATTCATGAGAATCCTTGTGATTGCATCCCTTATTAAAGATCATTGTTTTTTAAAAAGTGTATTAGGAAGATTTACTGCACACCTCTTGTACTTTGCCAGGCACATCTTCATTGAAGACCTAGGATCCAGAGCAAAGAGATGCTCGTTTTTAAAGAATTCACACATCTCAGATTCTAGCTCAGAAATTCGGCCTTGGTCACCAATTTCAAGCAAGGTAGCCGACTTTAAACGGTGGTGGATCCTTCAAACAAAATTACACCCAGAACTAATTCAGTGATGTACTTTGTATTACTTGCTACAAATACTACCTAGTGGGCATTTACTAGCCAGAGCATGAGCAAAACCTGAAAAATGTAGACCTTTGCCTATATACAACTAGAACACCGTCCAAATTCTAAGACACAGAAATATGGCACCTGTTATGGACTCGAACCTTCAAAATATGATGTGTGTTACCTCTGTGTTAACAACTTCCATAGGTCTTTTCTTGATTTCTCCTATGTCCAGGTAACTGGGGGAGAAAAAGAAAAAACAACGATAAGCGTTTCTTTTCTTGCTTTTGAGTGATTTATATACATTTCCCATTAAAAATTATTAGGAAGTAAAGCGAGCCATAGGAAACACTTACACCTAAAGCAAAAATCAGTGGCTACTAATGAAAAGCTATTATGGTGTAGGAACTGCTCTCGGCATCAACGGCCAGAGCAGATACGCATCTTCTGGCCTCGACTTCAGTGAGACTGAACGCTTAGAAATACATACTTCTTAGAAGGAACGTTTTCCCCCCACAATGGTTGGTCCCTGACTATACATGTGGGGTTTCTAATTCTTGTGCCAATTTTGATACAAAGAGTGGTTTGCCTATGACGGTGCTTAAGAGTTCCATTAAACACAGCCTTCAGCTCAAAACAAAGAAAGTCCCGAAAGCACGGCAACAGACCAGCTGTGACAGGCTGGGGACTCAGGTTCCTAGGAAAGCACCTTCATGATACAGAAATGCTCAGCCGTGTGGGACGGTTTTGGCATTGGTTCAGCTAAAACACACGTCGCCGGACTAGTTAACCTCCGGAGACCCTTATTATCCCAATGCTACTTGCTAGAAATGTCAACTAGTGATCCTTCTTCAGCTCCCGCGTAAGTGCCACCTGCAAACAGTACACTTCTGTCAACGTCAAGTCCTAAATCCACCCCTGGGATCTGGTCCCCACTGTGCTTCATGCATACTGGGTGCTAAACAAACGTTTTAATATAAAAAGTAAGTATAAACCTAGCATTTAATTTATAACCATAGATACAAAAACAGATACCTTAATTTTTGGAATTGCTGAGTTGCCAAAAAAAAAGTTTGTATTAGAATTCATCTTAGCGGAAGGGGAAAATAATAGTTAAGGAGAGGGAGGGAGGCAAACCCATAAGAGACTCTTAAATATGGAGAACAAACTGAGGGTTGATGGGGGTGGGGGAGAGGGGAAAGGGGTTATGGGCATGAAGGAGGGCACCTGTTGGGACAAGCACTGGGTGTTATGCAGAAACCAACTTGATAATAAACTATAAAAGAAAAAATAAATTAAATTTTAAAAATAAAAAAAGAATTAATCTTAGCTAGGTTTTATTATTGTTTGCATTTGGAGATAGAATGCTTCAGGTAATCAATACCACTGGAAATTATGTTTTTCTTCCATGAATAGTGCTTACATAAGACAGTGCAGAACTCCCTCTGCTTAGCAATAAAATGGCTCTTTTGCAAATCTGCAGGAAGGGACTGATTTCTGACATAATAGCAAAACATCTTAACGGTCACATGCAGAAAAGTGATCTCAGATTCACAAGATTAATGAAGCAGAGTCAACTTCCAAAAACGCATAGGAAAACTTTGGGAG
The DNA here is from genome assembly GCA_004023785.1 of Mungos mungo. NCBI lineage: Eukaryota > Metazoa > Chordata > Mammalia > Carnivora > Herpestidae > Mungos > Mungos mungo. Next base: position 248,129 of record PISW01002369.1, read on the forward strand.
AAATAACTCTCTCTAGAATTCTCTGCTGTAAAATAAAGGTTTAAAAGCTACCTCAAAAAATAAATAAATAAATAAGCTACCTCAAGGGGCACCTGTGTGACTCAGTCGGTTGAGTGTCCGACTTCGGCTCAGGTCATGATCTCAAGGTTGGTGAGTTTGAGCCCTGCATTGGGCTCTGTGCTGACAGCTCAGAGCCTGGAGCCTGCTTTGGATTCTGTGTCTCCCTCTCTCTCTGCCCCTCCCTTACTCATGGTCTGTTTCTATCTCAATAATAAATAAACATAAAAAAATTTTTTTAAAATAAAAGCTACCTTGAGTTTAATTATGGCTTCAAAAATATTAGGAAAAATATGAGTAAAAGAAATTCAGGAAGGAAGTTGATAATTTTCACGTGAGTGATATTTTTCCACCAATGCTAAACTCCCCAACATCCTTCAGGGTCTAAATGACACAAATTGCCCTCAATATCTCCTGGGCTTTCTTTTCTTCTGCCAGTTGCCCCCACTGTTATGTAAACTTGCAAGTGCTAAGCTTCAAATATATTCGGTATTTAAATCCTCTTGACTTCTACTCAGGAGAACCGTAGACACCACTCCTACTTTAACAGAAATGAATCAACCATGCCCTTGCCAGCATGGAAAACTAACCATGGAAACTGTTATAACGAACTCAGGCTTTTTCGTATGTGAATTAAAAGCGGAAACAACCATGCAAATCTCTAACCTGCATATAATGACTCTGAAGTGAACTTTCTATTTGGTTTGGAGTTGGACCTGTTTTTATCTTTTGAGTGGGCAGTGCTAAGCAAAGAAAAAAAATAAATAGGAGCCACAAGAGTGAGTCTGCAACTTTGAGCTGTTAATAGATTCCGAAACCTGCTTCCATTCCCATGAGATTGCTTTCTATGGGAATTTAGTAACGAAAGAAAAATCAACAAAGTATGTGATGGAAGGAACTGGACATACAGGTGGTGTGCATTTTCTATGACATTTTGGTGTTTACAAAGCACGTTGACATCCATACCATCCGCTTTTCTAACAACCCTGGGAGGGGAACGGTTTACCCTCCTTATCTGCATCAGGACTGGCTAAGTCCTGTGGCTTGCTCAAGGACACACAGCTAATGAACAGCTCGGTCTCAGGTCCCCTGATTTTGAGACTCCAAGCTCCAAGTGTCTTTGCACATCGTTTCATTTAGTGCTTTTCTATGAAGTTAGACGAAGCATGCCGAAGGAGCAGTCCAAGAAGGGAAAACTAAATCCACATGTATTCCGCACCTCGCATAAGAGGAGCAAAGGGCGGAACACTTAGAACTCAGTTTAAGCAATTTTAGGAAAAGAAAAGTAATATTAGACGACACTAGTGATATTTGGGGAAACATTTCTATATAGTTAAAATCAGAATTCACAAGTATACACTTTATGTTAAAGATAGCTTTTGCTATCCTGAGGCCCAGGCTGACTTTCAATTAAAATATACTTAAAACTATGAAATATAAAGTATCCACACGATCCAGGAAGTCCACTCCTAGGTATATAACCAAGAAAAATGAAAACCTGTACACGGTTGTTTCTAGCAGCATTATTTCAATAATAACCCAGATACCTATCAACTGATTAACAGAGACACAAGATGTGGTGGGGCCATACCATGGAATATTCTTCAACAATAAAAAGAATGAATTTCTGATACATCCTACAACACGGATGAGCCTGGGAAACATTTAGGACAAGTGAAAGAAGCCAGGAACACAAAGGACCACACATTGTGCGATTCCACTGATACGAAAAATCCAGAACAAACAAATCCACAGAGACAGAAGGTAGACCAGCAGATGCCAGACAAATGGGGTTGTGGGGTGATGGGGATTCAGAGCCGATGGCCAAGAAAGAATTCTTGAAGACGTCTTTGGTGCACAGAGGTGATTTTATTCAAGCACGGGGGCAGGAAGAGCCGCGCTGGGTTGTGGGGTAACTGATTTTATCCCCTCAGGTTGGGAGGGAGTCAGGGATAGAGTAAGTCTCTAAGGTATTTTGGAAGCAAGGTTTCCAGGATCCTGAGGGGCCAGCTATTGTTAGGGAAACGTGACTTACTACCATTTAATAACACCTCTGTCATGAGCCCCCTCAGATGTATATCAGGGGCCATAAGCTTGGAGTACTATTGTCAGCATATATTTTGCAGGGGAGTTGAGATTAAGGATGTTTCCAAAGAAATTGGGGGGGAAAGATAATTTTAAGCCAAGAGTCCTTTTTGCCCCTAGCAAAGTGTCATCGGGGAGGCAGCGGAACTGCTAGAGGAAGGTCACTCTGCCTGTTTCAAGGACTGGTCAATGGCTGTAGGCAGTATGGGAATTTCATTTTTCATTTGCCTTAGTTTCCCCCATCCCCATGGCCAGTACTTAAACCCCTTCCTCTGTTCTAGGGCAGCCAGGGGTGTCCGAGGAATATCACACAGATATTAGCCTGTACTTTGCCCTCAGTTTGCCCCCTCGCTCCCTCATCAAGGATGGGGAGAAAGGAAATTGGAAAGGATGGGGTTTCTTTTTGGAGCAATGGATATGATCTAACATTAGTCTGCAGTGATACTGCAAAACTCCATGAACCTACCAGAAACACCTACATAGGTGAGCTTTATGCTATGTGAAATACATCTCATTTAACACTGTAAAAAAAAAAAAACCTAAAGGAATATTAAAATCTACCTGTCCTGCAATACCCACCCCCACCAGGAATCATCTCCCCCAACTATGAACTTCCACAGAACTTTCTTTTTCTAACTGCAGTCATTCTGTGTGCCTTACATTAAAATTATCCGTATGCATGTAGCCTCTCTCCTGTTGGATCCTAAACTCGTTAAGACAAGCAGTCACATCTTGTCCATCTCTGTTCTCTACATAGACCTAAGCACATTTTGCTCACTCACTGAACACCTACTATGAGCGAGCTCTCTGCCAGGAACTGGGAACAAACACCAACAATGACCGCCGTACTTAAAGGTCTGGCCATCAGAAGCCTAGAGACAGACATGTAGGCCAACACACTAAGCCAAGAAGCTTCCCCAAGCATTATGCTAATAGCATAAACGTGCAGAATGTGGGGGCTGGGGAGCGTCACAACCGTGGGGCGTGGTCAGCTCTACTCGGAATGCAAGGTTGGAAGAATTTAAACAGTGGGGGAGGGGAGATGCAGAAAGCAATTTTCTCCTCTGGTGACTACACACGATCCAATACTTCTAAATAATCTTTAAGAAATGTTTTAACTCGAAAGGATAGGTTCCAAGAAAAAGGAAAAAAGAGGAAAGGATAAACAGAACAGAAAGTGCTAAACGACCCGCCTGGTCACTCAAAACTCTTCTAAGAGTCCTGTTCGTCCTGCTACCCCAAGTGAAATTCCTTCCCCAGGCACACGTTCAACCCCCAACCCCAGCAGCAGCGGCAGCTCCGAGAGGCATCAACCCGCGCAGCCACAGCCCAAGACACGCCGGGGGTGGGCGAGGCGGGGCTCACTGCTTCTCCCAGGCCACCCGCACACTTTCATGCAACCTACGGTGCTGGGCGGCGGGGACAGACGGACTCACTTGAGTTTCTTGAAGGCTTCCTGGCCTCCGGCCACGTAGTTGCCCCCGCTCTGGATCTGGTCTAGCTTCCGGATGCGGTGCCCGGTGCGCGGGGTGTAGATGTTCCTGACGGCCCCAAAGGGCGCCTGAACGCCGCCCGTCACCTCCTTCAGGAAGACGTCGAAGCTGGACACCTTCTTTTCATGGAAGACGACGCGGCGGCCCGCGAAGAAGGGGTCCCCGTTGCGGTACACCAGCACGCTCTTCACGACTGGCTGGGACAGGTGGCTGGACCTGGCGCCCGTGCCGCTCATCTTCCCCGCGGGACGCCGCCCGGCTTGGCTTCTCGGGGGAGGCGCCTCTGCTGCCCCGCGGCCTCACGGCACGCACCCCGTGGGGTCGCTTGCTGCAACCTACGCAAAACAGACAAGCCCGCGGTTGGGGGGGCGGGGAGAAGAAGGGCAGCTGAAAGGCGCCTGGCGTGCACCCAGCGGAGACCCTGCGGGCTGCGGACTTGCGGGCCTCGTCCAGGTATTTCACCCGGGTCTGGACAGCCAATCAGCGCTCGCCGTGCGCGCACACACCTTGCTTCGCAGGCCACCAGCCGAGCCCAGGTGCAGCCACCTCCGGACGGGAGCGCGCGAGGGGCTTTTCGCAGGCAAGCGGAGGGGGCGCCGGCGGGAGCGGGGGGGCACGCGTGCTCACACCCACACACACGGGTTAGAAACATGCCCACACTCCGTTTCTAACGTCATATTCGTGTTACTCTTTCCAAAAGGCTTTTCTCGCCTTGCTTCCTCACCTGTGTCTCCTGCTTGCTCCCCAAGTGAAAGCAACTAAGATTCTGCCTGGAATTGCCCAGATTTTTATTTGCTGAAAAATAATAGCCTAACGTGCATTGAGAGAGAGAGAGAGAGAGACGATTTGGGGGCAACGGGGAAGGATCGAGCTTCCGGGACCCCTCGCCCCCTCCCGCGACCCTCCGTGCCGCCGCCGGCCAAGGTCCCGTGGGCACCGTTTGAACACTGCGGACAGTGGCGCGCAACCGAGTCCCAGGACGGGAGTTGGTGGGTGGGGTGGGGGCGCCCGCCGCTGGGGTACCTGGCGACACTGGAGGGCCGGCTGGGGGAGGGGCGGCTCGGGCGGGGGCAGGGCAGGGGCGCAGCGCGGCGGCTTGGCCGGCACCGCGCTCAACTCTGCGGCGGCGCGGCGCACCTGCTGTCCCTCCGCTGCCGTTGCCTCCACAGGCCTCCCTCGCCCCAGGGGGGATGGACTTGTTACTTCCCACCGTTTCCATAGCAACTGCAGCCACGCGCCGAGCCGAGTCCGCGAACCAGTCCATGCGCGCGCCCGAGCCCGTTGGGCTTTGCCCGCAGACTCCGGGGAGAGAGTGGAGAGGAGAGGGTTTGCGGCGAAGGGCAGGGGGTGGAGGGGAAGTCTGGGCTCTCAGGCGGTCATGCTCTTAACGGACGCCTACTGTGTGCCCGACACTAAGCTAGAAGCTGCTGATACGGCGGTCAACAGGGCAGCCTGAGAAGTTTTGAGCGCCTACCACCTCCTAACTTCAGAAGATTAAGTGGGAAAACAGCTGTCTGTGCCCAAGACCCTGCATCCCTGCTGTTTGTGCAGATTGCGTCAGTGCCTGAGGACGGGGGGGGGGGGGGGGGGGGGGGGGGGGGGGGGGGGGGGGGGGGGGGGGTGGACGCTTTGAAAACTTTAGGAAAGAGGTGTTGTCCAGTCCACTCTGGGACATGTGTGTTGTGGGACCAGGAAAATTCTCTTGAAAACGTTGAGATCTTCCAGCTCGTTGCTGCCACCATTCCCTTTATTCCTCCTAAGCCCTTGCTGCTGCCCGTCGTGTGCAAACTTCGTTACTGGCTGTTCCTCTGGCCTCATGTGAATAAAAGTAATTCTGATAATAACTACCATTAATTGAATGTGCACGTAGCAGGCATTGTGTTGGGGGCTTTATGGAAACTGCCTAATGTTCACTATAGCCTTCAGAGGTAAGGCTGATTGTTTCCTTAGGTGAGGAAACGAGGTGGAGATACCAAAGAAACTTTACCTCGGGTCACACACAAAAATCCAAACCTAGTGCTCTGTGATTCCAAAACTACTGTGACCACCTGTTAATCTAAAAAGTGAATGCCTAAAACATTGCAGTTTGGAGCAGAAGCATTTTTATTAAAATAATTCCTTGGAAGTTAACAGTTTTCTTTTTATTTTTTTCTATATATATATATATACATTTTTTAGAGAAAGAGAGCGTGAGTAGGGGAGAGGCAGAGAGTGAGAGAGAGAGAATCCCAAGCAGGCTCCATGCTCAGCGAGGAGCCCGTCTCAGGGCTGGATCCCGCGACCCTGGGATGGTGACCTAACCCAAAATCAAGGGTCGGAGGCTCAACCAACTGAGCCACTCAGGCGCCCTGAAACTTAACAGTTTTCAAAAGAAGACCAAAGACAAGGGAATAATGCAGAGAAAAAAGAGAAAGGAATTCTGTGGCCCGGTTGTAAAAAACGTACAGGTTGGGGCCCCCCGGGTGGCTCAGTCACTTAAGTGGCCGACTTCAGCTCAGGTCATGATCTCACAGTTCGTGGGTTCGAGCCCCGTGTCAGGCTCTGTGCTGACAGCTCAGAGCCTGGAGCCTGCTTCTGATTCTGTGTCTCCCTCTCTGTCTCTGATCCTCCCCCACTCATACTTTGTGTCTCTGTCTCTCAAAAATAAATAAACGTTAAAAAAAAGTTTTTTTAAAACGTACAGGTTGCAGGACTGAGCAGGGAAAATACCTGTGCAAGGACACTACCAAGAGAGCGAGTAAGACAGAATACCTGTCTTACCTGAGGGATGGAAGGCAGTAAGCCAAGCAACCCGTGAGCCCCCAGACCTCTGTACTGCTCATACCCGCCCAGTGCACAGTGAAAACGTGTCGCCACTTGTTCACAAATAAAGAATATCAGGATGGCGCTAGCAAAGGAATAAACCAAACACGGGACGTTCCTAAGTGTGGGCTTTGTCGTAAGTCCATGGAGCCACCCCATATCTACATTCTGGTTCCTTCCACAACAGTATCCCCAGCGCAGATCGGTCTCCTGGGCCCAGACTTACTTCTGCAGTTGCCTCTTAGTGATGTGGTGACAAGTATTGAACTACTGGCTACAAGGGAGGGGAAGGCCTGGCTCCATAGCTTTTGCCAATGTTTGTGGTTTAAATACTGCAAATGTGGCTGGTTTCCAGCTGCCAATCTGCAGTCACTGGAGGCGAGAGATGCACAGTGGCATGCCATTATTTGGCTTTTCCACCATATCATTAAATAGACATGGAACTTCATAGATAACAGTAAAATCTGGGTGGTGATGAATTTTGAGCATGTTACCTTTGTGTTTAATATTACTTATTTAACTGTACATTTATATGATTTGCTTTTTTTAGTGGCTCTGTTTGAAATTTTTGGAAATTTAATGACTGCCTCTCACAAGGCAGGACAAGGCGGTGCTCAGCACACTGTGCTCCTCAGCAGCCTCTCTACACTATCAGAAGGCAGTCTAGACTCAACACGTTCACATGATCTCATGTTTTCACCAACACCAACTCTTTTCCTGTTTTTTCCTATATTCTCTGTCTCCATAAACGGACCCTCATCTACCCATCTGAACACACACATTTCTCTTCCTCACAGAACATGTTTAACCACAGAGACACAACAACACAGTCACCTCTTCAATCTCTCTGCTCCTTTTGCTTGTTGAATTTGTTTGAAAGCTGTTCCCTCTTACACAGAAACCCAAAACTGAGCCAAGGGAGGATTTCAGAAGCCACAAAGGTTATAGAAACCACCCCCCCTCCCATCACAAAGAGCTGAGGTAGAATGAGAAGCCACTTTACACGGCCGCTGGGGAATGTTCGAGCAGTCACACAGAGAGAGGAGACTTGTGTTTCTATGCTTCTTTCTAAGTGTCACAACGACACTGAGAGTGAGAGATGGCAAATGAGATTCTTAAAGCAGTTTTACCATGCATTTAAAATATTACCATAAAGTATGTGGTGTTTCCTCAGGAGCCTGAATAAATCTCTGAAATGCTTCTGGTTCTATCTTACCATGGAAATAATAATTATGTCTAGGTAGCGGCAACTGGTTGGCTCAGTTCTTGATTTTGGCTCAGGTCATAATCCCACAGTCATGGGACTGAGCCCCAGGTTCAGTTCCTCAGTGACTGTGGAACCTGCTTGGGATTCTCCCTCTCTCTCTCTCTCTCTCTCTCCATTTCTCTCTCTGCCCCTCCTCCACTCATGTGCACACACACAGGTGCACACAGACAGGTACACGCTCTCTTTCTCACTCTAAAATAAAATTTTAAGGGGGAGCCCAGTTGGCTCCATTAAGAGTCCATCTCAGAAGGAGCAACAACTCCGGCTTCTGGAGACGGTGTTTCTTGGACATGCATTTGAATAATGGGGGCTGCTCCTGATAAGCCCTGAGTTCCTCTTGTCCTGTGAACTCAGTTGATTCCAGAAATGACCGGACTCCTCTTCATGTCCATGTGCGGGGTTGCCTGCCCCAGGTGGCTGTATCTAAACTGCCCAAAAGTGTCTGTCATGGGGCCAGCCTCATCTATTTACAGCCAAATCATGCAGATTCTACTTAACATGCCCTAAGCCTTCCCCTTCTCATTTTACCCTCTTGCCCTACCAAGGTTTAGAGCTTAGAAGAATTCTTGCTCTATACATTGCCACGTATTTAAGGAGTTATGAGTAATAAAAAGTAATTGTTTCCTACTTTAGTTGATTTATTGCCATTTAGAGTGTAAGATGAGTAATCGCAATCTCCTGAAACAATAAACTTGAGCCTTCATGTTTTATATGGCTTCCTGTCATAGAGCAAACCCCAAAGAAACTGATAGCACTTTATCTTTAAATACTACATAAACCAAATGTCACATTCTAAGTTGCTATTTTCTTCTTCTGAAAATCATAACAATTTTCAGTCCGAAAGATATAATATCAGTGAAAGACTGCAGTTCCTTAGGGTGTGGGTGCAAGCCCCACAGTAAAATGGCAAGTTTAGAGGCAGAGAGAAGTTGAGAGAATTTGCACAGAGGGCTCCTATCCTCTCTGAACTGCAGAAGGAAATACTATCTTGCCGGAATCTTCTGGCACTTAGCATCATGGTAAAGACAGATGTTTAATAAATGTTTGTTAAATGAATTAATCTGAGAGTTAAGGGTGATCTGGACGTGAAGGAAGAACCAAGGCACCTTGAGGAGAGCTAAACAGCTCCTATGCTAAACCCAATGTTGTTTTAGGCGCTGCTGTGAAATATATTTTCATGTGTGATTACTGCCGTTAGAGATCCCTTAAGAAGGATATGGATAGAATTTCGTTTCCAACATGAGCTGAATATCCTGAATCACTCTCCTTGTAAAACCATTACAAAAATGCTGGATTAAAAAATATTTAAATCTTTTAAAATATATTTCCAATTTGGCAAGAATGAAAATAATTCAGAAAAGCCAAAAGCTGAATGAAAATAGAAAGCTGGGGAGGTAAGCAAGCACTGAAATCAAACTTAACCCTAAGAACACATGCCTGTACCCTGGTGACCTGGAACTCCTATTCTTTTTCTATTTTTTTATTAAAGTGTACTTATTTATTTTGAGAGGGGGAAGGGACAGAGAGCAAGAGAGAGAAAATCCTAAGCAGGTTCCATGCTATCAGCTCAGAGACCCACTCAGGGCTAGAACCCTGAGATCATGATCTGAGTCAAAATCAAGAGTCAGACACCTAACTGACTGAGTCACCCAGGCACCCAAGTCAAAGGGTAACTTGAGACTATTTACCATGTCTGATCAAAATTCCAGAAGGAGAAATAGATACAGTCAAACAGAGGCATTATTTAAAATGTTTTCCAGAATTGCTGTAAGATACAAATCCTCATATTCAGGAAGTCAAATGAATCCCAGGTAGCATAAATTCAAAGAATCGCCATCTAGGCACATTGCAATGATTCTGCCATAGAAAATACACACAGTATGATCCTAAAAGCAGTTTGTGGGAAAAGATTACCTACAAAGAAAAGACATTAATAATGGCTGATGCCAGAGTTTAGCTCCAGCAGGTCCAGGGTTCCCCTGAAGAATGCACGGTGTCAGCACAAGAGAGATGAGAATCGGCGAAAGGGGAAGGGAATGAGAGAGCCATGAGTTTCTTTCTGATCAGCAGCAGGCATCTCTGCTCTCCAGTCCGGCATCTCTGCACTGCAAGCAGGCATCTCTGAACTGGCCAGTCAGCCTTTTTTATTGAAAAAATGTATGGGGTACAAAACAGGAGAGGCAATTGCCTTAGACAATGACTCCTGATGACAAATTCATTGGTATGTAAACATTTCCCAGAACATAGATTGGTAGAAGAGTCATGCATAATCTTTATCAATAGTGATTGATTGGAGGTGATTCAGATGCTTATCATATGGGGAAGGAAGGTGCCCTCAGCATTCAAATACTAGGCAATGTTTTTAGCATAGCCAAGGCAAGAGTAGTTCTTTTGTGAGCAGGAGTCAATAGTCTGTTTTCTCAAGGGGAAGAAAAACAGATTTCTCAAAAAATGTAATATTTGCTCCCATAAACACAACAGAAGAAATTCCTATAATTTCCTTCACAAGGTACAGTTCAGAAATGACTTCCAACAGGCTGACATCTCAAAAGTAACAACAGAAATTAGAAGACAGTGAAATAAGATCTTCAATGTGTTGAGGAAATAATTGGAAATATGAAATTTCTACCCCAGCAAAATTATCTTTCTCAAGAATGAGTGCAAATTAAGAGCATTTGCTACTAGTAGGAATTCACTGAAGAAAATTCCAAAGAACTTAACTCAAGCATAAAAGAAATGATCTTGAATAAAAGTCTGAAAGGCAAGTAGGACTGATGAACAGACATTATTAACTATGTGGTCAACATGTTTAATGACTGTGTAACACAATGATAACGATGTCTGATGTATGGTGTTCACCACACAATTCCAACTAACGTACTGGAGAAAAATTGCATATAAATGGAGAAGGGAGTGGCGGCGAAAGTTGAAGTATTATAAGAACTATCACACTCACGAGGATAGTTGTAAAAATTTAAAACACATGAAAATGAATGTTGCTGAGTAGGTGGAGGAATTAGAGCACGCATATGTTTCCGGTGGCAATGTGAGATGGTATAGCCTCTTTGGAAAACAGTCTGGAGTTACGCAGAAGTGAGACATACTGTACCGTATGACCCAGCAATTCCATTTCCAGGCATATTCCCAAAAGAATGGAAAACATATGTTTGCACAAAAATGCGTATACAAATATTCACAGAAACATCGTTTATAACAGCCAAAGAGTGGAGGCGCCACCATCAACTGCTGAGTGGGTTTCCACATTTGGATTCACATGGGGATTGGAAGCTGACAGACGAGATGCTAACATCACACCACCCATCCTCAACGTTTTAGCCTTTGTTATTAGGACCCAGTTTACTTCTCTTCATACCTTTACTCTAGGGTGCGTGTTTTTCCCTGGTGATGCCTCAGTTTCTCATAAAAACACACTCCTAGTGGGTCCACTTGCCAGTCTAGCAGACACGGTCAGATGTATGTGAGTCCCCGTAGTGGACGGAGCTGAGACCCGGGCTAGGACATCTTCCTTCTCTCCCCCTTCTCCCTCCCTCCCTTCTTCTCTCTCTCCTACTCCCCCTTTCTGTGTCTCTCCTTTCACACACATACACATACAACATTCATTTGCTCAACTATTTGGCAGGCACTGCGAGCAGTGACAAAATAGACAATGTGTCACTCTTCTGGACATTTTAGGGAATGGCAAGGGCTATGAACAGGTGTGGTGACGGATGACTACGGAATACTTATATGGGTTAAGGAAGGCCTTTCTTTTTATTTCAATGCCAGTTAGTTAACATGTAGTGTAATATTAGTTTCAGATGTACAATTGAGGTTTTTTTCATTCCATACATCATCTGATGCCCATCACAAGTGTACTTCTTAATCCCCATCTAGTTAAGTGGTTTTTGTTTTTTTGTTTGATTTTTAGAGATAGTGAGCAGGGGAAAGGGGCAGAAGGACAAAGAGAGAGAGTCTTAAGCAGGCTCCATGCTCGGTGCAGAGCCTAAATGGGAGCTGGATCCCACAATCCCGGGATCATGACCTGAGCCAAAATCAAGAGCTGGACGCTCAACTGACTGAGTCACCTATTTTTAACTTTTTGAGGAATTTCCATTCTGTTTTCCAGAGTGGCTATACCAGTTCCTAAAGAACATGTAAAACTCAACAGCCTCCTCCCCGCCAAAAACCCAAATAATTCAGTTAAAAAATGGACAGAAGACATGAATAGACATTTTTCAAAGATGACATCCAGATAGCTAACAGACACATGAAAAGATGCTCAACATCACTCATCCTCAGGGAACTGCAAATCAAAACCACAATGAATGGATACCCCCTGACGCCGGTCAGAATGGCTAAACTTAAGAACACAGTTGTTGGCAAAGACACGGAGAAAGGGAACCCTCTTAAAACTGTTGATGGGATAGCAAACTCATGCAGCCACTAAAGAAGATCTTTTTTTTTTAAGGGTTATTTATTTATTTTGAGAGACAGTATGTGTGTGAGTGGTGGAGGGGCAGAGAGAGAGAGAGAAAGAATCCCAAGCAGGCTCCGCATAGTCATGTAGAGCCTGACTTGGGACTCCACTCACGAACCGTGAGATCATGACCTGACCCTAAATCAGGAGCCAAACACTTAGCTGACTGAGCTGACCAGGTGGCCCTAAGGAAGGTCTTCCTGATGCAGTAGACATTTAGCTGGGCTAAAGGACAAGAGATACTCAGTTGTGCAAAAACCTGGCATTTAAGCATTCCACACCAGGAAACAGCAGCGTGTACATTAAATCTCATATATCTTATACCATATTCTGAGAGCTTCCCTCACCCCTACAGGTGGATTTGACACAGAACCCACGCTTGGTTGGCCTGCTCCACTCACCCACGTGGGATGTTGGGGTCCACCCACCCTGAGCGGCACCCCATACGGCTGACCCCACTCACAGGGCCCTCAGCTGTAGGGATCTTCTGCAGATCCCTCTTGGGGCACAGCCATATTGCCACCCTACTGCACGCTCCAATGGGGCCTCTGGGCATATGGTTTTCAGGGTTTCTAACCTCACTCCACAGGGAGGGGAACTTCAGGGAAATCCCGGCCTAGGTGCAGAATCTCAGGGAGGAAGAGGCAGCGGGAGCCCTCCTCCCTTGCTGTCAGGGAGTTCCAGGTTCTGCATATCTAAGCTCTGGAAGAGGAAGAGTAGAAATGTCTCCAATCCCTGGAGGGCATTCTGAGAGAGCAGGAGCATAAAACCTGGACTCCCCACGGTGACTAAGGGACTCTTGTGCCACCAAGAGGGCCAGAGGGGACAGCGGTCACCACCGGCTGGGCCTCCTTTCAGGCAGCCTCACTGATTGTTCCTGCCTTTCGGGGCCCTCCCTGATGGGTCTCAGCCATGTCTGCATCGTGGCCCTCCACCACTGGCTCCCCAAGGGACACGGGCCTCCCTACTGTCTTTTGGGTGAGCATGGGAGAGAGGACTGTTTGCCTTCTGGATTCTTCCTGGGCTCATTCCTCCAGATTGTCTTTGCTCGTCTTGTTTTCCTCATGAGGATCCCTTTCATTTCCTCTCCATCTCTTCACTGTATCATATCCAATCAGTTCTTTAAGACCCATCTCAAAACTCACCTCCTCTGGGTGGCCCTCCCTGATTGCCATTACTTCATTAATGTCTTCTTTGCTGAATGCCAACAAACATCTAGACTCTTACTCATACCCTCTTGGAATGTCTCCTCCTTTCCTCACTTCCTCCCTCCACATTTTCTTCTTTTCCTTCCTTCCTGAATCAACTTATTCATCTCAACTCTTTTTGAAAAAAGTTATTACTAAATTTGGAATGTATAATGATATTTCAAATGTATGCAAGGGGTATGAAACATTAACAATAGGGGCACTTGGGTGGCTCAGTCGAGCATCGGACTTAATCACAGCTCAGATCATAATCTCAGGGTTCGTGGGATTGAGCCCTTAGTCTAGGCTTGGAGCCTGCTTGGGATTCTCACTATCTTCCTCTCTCTGCCCCTCCCCCACTTCTTCTCTCTTTCTCTCTCTCAAAATACGTAAACTTAAATAAAAACATTAACAATAATACAAAGATATGTATGCTCCCCGCCACACACCAACTCAAGAACAAAGTATTACCAGGGGCGCCTGGTGGCTCAGTCATTTTAGTGTCCCATTCTTGATCTTGGCCCAGGTCATGATATGGTTCATGAGTTCTAGCCCCGTATTGGGCTCTGCTCTGACAGCAAGGAGCCTGCTTGAGATTTTTCCCTCCCCCTTTCCCTCTTTCTGCCCCTCCCCCACTCATGCACACATGTTCACTCACTGTCTCTCTAAATAAACTTTCAAAAAAATATATTAAAAGAACAAAATATTACCATTTCCCATGATATCTCCGTGTGCTCCTGCCCACCCTACCCCAATGAGTAACTGTGGGGAAATAGGTTCAAGAATCCCTTATACTTACATAAATGGGTTAAAAAAAAAAAAAAAAAGCTTAGGGCAGAAAGCCACCACCACAGGGCGAAAGTGCCCAAGGTTAGCTAGCGAGGTATTATAATGGCATCATAAGTAACTGGTTATATCGCCTGCAGGAAACTATTTTCCATCTGGCGCCAATATACCTTGATCACAAACTCCCCTTGTCCCCCAGACCCTTTGCTTCTTGCACACACAAGTTAATCATCACTGTCTGATTGTTTTCTGCCCATTCACCACGTGTGTAAAACCCTGTTCGGGGGCTCTTATCTCCTCCTGGACATTAGCCTCTCTTGAATTCATTCTTCATCCAGTCTCTTGCTGGACAAGAGAGAACTCCAGACTCATTGTCTGCAATGGGTAACCACTGTCCCAAACATTGTGTCTATCATTCTTGCTTACTTTTCTTTGTAAAAAGAAAGGTAACCAATGAATTATTTATTTAAGCATGCTTTGAGATTTTGCACTAGTAGAATTTTACTATAGGTACTTGTTCTGTGCATTATTTTTTTTGGACTCCACGTTTTGTTTGTAAACATCCTTCAATGTTGGTGCATGCTGCAGAGTTCATTTTCACTGCTATGTGGTGTCCTTGGGATGACTACATCATTATTTGTTTATCCATTCTGGTGTTCTTCCATGTTAAGACTGTCTGTATTCTTATTATGAGATATACCTCTATAAGCATTCCTGTAGATGTTTCCTGATGCATCCGTGTGGGAATTTCTCCAGGATATATACTAAGTATTGGAAATGTCAGTTCTAATGGTATACACATATCCAACTTCATAGGAAATGCCCAAAGATTCCAGAGTGGTTGACTGAGTTTAGCCTCACCAGTGCTGGATGAAAGCTTTGGTGGCTCCACATCCTTCATCTCTTAAATTTTCACCAAGATGGGGAAAATTCTAGATGGTTTAGTTAGAATTTCTTTGATTTCTAATGAAGTAAATATTCTTTCATGTGTATTTATTGGTCACTTAAGTTTCCTCTTTTGTTAAGAGCCTGTTCAAACCTTTTGCCCATTTTTAAAATGGAGCTGTTAGGTGTTTTTTTCTCTTTACCTGTTTGGATGTTTGGATGTAGCTCCTCATGTATTCTCAATAGCAGTCCTGCTTTGGTTATGTATTACAGATATCACCTCCTTGCTTGTGGGATTTTTTTTTACTATTCATTGCTTCCTTGGAACTGAAGTTCTTAATTTTAGTTAAATTAGATGTATAAATCTTTTCCTTTGTGCTTTGTGCTTTCTGTGCATTATTTAAGCAATGCTTTCTATCTTGGAGTCAAGATGATATTCTCTTATATTACCTTTTAAAAGCTTTACAGTTTTGCATGTTGTATTTAGGGTTAATCCACCATGAATTGATTTTTATGTGCTGTGAGAGAGGGATCAAATTTCATTTCGTTCACATGGACAAAAGGTTGTCGGTATAATTTATTATATAGATTCCAATATAATATGCTGCTACTTCTATCATATACCAACTATGTCCAAATATAATGTGGATCTGTGTCTGCTTTCTCTTCTGTTCCATTGGTCCAATTTGCTAGGCTTGCAGCAAAAATATACCATCTTAAGTATTATGGATTATAATAAGTCCTGATATTTTTGTAAGGCATGTCCTAATACATTCTTTTTTTTAAGGCTATTTTTGATATTTTGCTCCTGCATAACAAAAAGAGATAGTTTAAGTAAGTTAAATTGAATATGAAAAAGGAGAGGATAATTGAAGATGCTATAGATATTGAAAAGAAAATCAGAGCGTGTTATACACAACATTACACCAATACATTTGAAAACCAATACGATAAAAAATTCTCCAGGGGAGTCTTGTGGCTCAGTCAGTTGGGCATCTATTCTCTATTTCGGCTCAGGTCAAGATCCCAGGCTAGGGCTCTTGCGCTGGGCTCCAGGCTCAGCATGGAGCTGCTTGAGATTCTCTGTCTCCCTCTCCCTCTGTCTCTCTACACACACTCCCTCTCTAAAAAATTCAAATAAAAAAATAAAATAAAGGTCACCTGGGTGACTTACTTGGTTGAGCATCTGACTCTTGATTTTGGCTGAGGTCATGATCTCACAGTTCATGGGATCAAGCCCCTCATCAAACTGTGCTGACAGTTTGGAGCCTGCTTGGGATTCTCTCTCACTCCCTCTCTCTCTGCCCCTTCCTGCTCATGCTCGCTCGTGTGCTCTCTCTCTCTCTCTCTCTCTCTCATATAAATAAACATAAAATAAGATATGGTAACACCTCTCCAAATATATAACTCAATAATCTGACTCAGCAAGTGATTAATATTGTTTTCTAGTTGTTGCTGATAATGTATATAAATGCAATAGATGCTTTTATTTATTGTATCCAGAAACTTAAGCTCTCCTGAATTTTGTTGGCTAGCATTTAGTTTGGAATTCCGACATTCATGTAGTTTGCTTTTTGTTGTTGTCCTTGGCCTTTCTAGATTTTGTGATTATAAAGGTCATGCTACCTACTAAAAGATTTGGTATTTGATCAGAGTTACAGATATTTAAATATTGGGTAAAACTCACCAGTGAAATCTCCAGTGAACTCACTTGGGTCCTGTTAGTCGTTTTTGTTTTAATCAGATTTGGGAAATTATATATTTTAGTACTATGTCCATTTCATTCTTCTTCAAGTTCATTGGCATAATATCATCCATCCCATCCTCTTATCTGCTAACGGTCCACGGGGTCTGTGGCAGGTCCCGGCTTGTCCATTTCCACCATTGTTCCTTTCAGCTGCATTCTTTTACACTTCGCTAATTTCACCAGGGTTTTGTTAATTTTATAAATCTTTTCAAAAAAAACAACTTTGGGCTTTATTGATCATCTCTATGGTATGCTTTATTACTTTGTCACTTATTTCTGGTTCTTTGAAAAAATCCCCTTTCCTCCCCTCTCCAATTTCCTAAGATGAGAGTTTATTATTTATTATTCTTTTAGCTTTTCCATATGTATCCATTATCAGAAGTTGACTGGAAAGCCCAAAATAAATATTTCACTACAAATTCGACAGAGCATGAGCACAAACAGTCCTTTTACCCCACGTGTGAAGGAAAATGTGGGGGAGAAGGGGGAGAATAGAGGCCTCCTGGTGCAGGAAGCAGTGTCACCTTGGCAGTGTCTCCCCAACCCCGGGGACTCTAACATGGCATGCGTGGCGGCGGCACCCAGCAGAACACCGTGTCCCGGCAGAGGCAATGGAGCTCAGGTTCTGCCCCCCGCCCCCTCCACAAGCGGTGGAAGCCTCTGGAAACGGCACCAAAAGGAGCAAGAGCAGAAAATGAGGGACTTACAGAAACTGTGCTGATTAAAGAACTCATTCCCTGGGAACTCCTAGAAGTAACTGGAGGGAACCTTTGTGGTGGGGGGGGGGATGCACATGCACTTCTCATAGGAAGCAAGAGCCTGACAAGATACGCATTATTAATTCTGACCAACTTTACCCCCTGTCCCAATAGGGCCTGGGAAAATCTAGGACTTTGAGCCATGAGAGCAAGGGAGCGGGGTCGAGGCAAGAAAATGGATAGAATCTAGTCATGTTGAAAAAGACAAGGTAGTAACTGTTTTAACAATCAGTGTGGTTTTAAGACAAGAAAACAACTCCGCATCAGAGTTTCGTCCAGAGATGCTGAGGTTCACGTGACTCTCGTCACAAGCCACTTCTACAGACCCCGTTCTGAAGGGGTAGAGTTAATGAGATTCTTTACCCAGCAAGGCCACTTGTAAACTACAGAAATTCTCGGAGGGATTCATCAATGCCCCATGCCTTCTGGAGGCATTTAACTAGCCACCTGGAGAATTTCCATCTCTAGACAATTATTTCACAATAAGGAAGAAAAAGATTGCCTGAGGTTTTCAACTACAGTTAAATTCATTGGCATCAACAAGTCAGACAGTCAGGGTAGCTGCCCCCGGTCTGTTAGACCCTAAACTTTGCTCTTGAAGGATTGTTCATTTCCTACATATCCATATCCATGGATAGTGTACAGACATGACAAAAAAAATTGTGTATTCCAGATGACAGAGAACCTGACCTCCAAAACCGGCTCACTCAATAGTTACTAGTAATGATAGACTTTTATTAAGAGAGAGATGAAGAAAATTGCTGATGAGATATTTTATATTTTCTTTTTTATTTTTTAATATTTATTTATTTTTGAGAGAGCAACAGAGAATGAGTGGGGGAGGGGCAGAAAGAAAGAGAAACACAGAATCCAAAGCAGGTTCCAGGCTCTGAGCTGTCAGCACAGAGCCCAATGCGGGGCTCAAACTCACAGACCTCTAGATCATGATCTGAACCAAAGTCTGACACTTAACCCCCTGAGCCACACGGGCACCCCAAATATTTTATATTTTAAAATGCATACACATTGCAATGAATTCATCAAATAACTTAAATCTCTTAATTTAGTAAAGATTTGTATCTCTTTCACAGAGTTGGCCTCAAATTGATCTTAACTTGAATCAACTCGAAGTGTCACCATACTTCAAAATAGATTAGGTGTGTTGTCCTATTTGTCCATGGTCCTTGTAACCTTTTTTTTTTTATGTTTTTTATTTATTTTTGAGAGACAGAGAGAGACAGTGCGAGCAAGGGAGGGTCAGAGAGAGAGGGAGACACAGAATCTGAAGCAGGCTCCAGGCTCTGAGCTAGCTGTCAGCACAGAGCCTGATGCGGGGCTCAAACCCACAAACTGTGAGATCATGACCTGAGCCTAAGCCAGCCACTTAACCGACTGAGCCACCCAGGCGCCCCAGTTGTAACCTTGTTTTGAATCCTGGCCCCATCACTGAACATCTGTGTCACCATGGCTCTCTTGCTGAACTTTTCTAAGCCTTAGTTCCTTCATCTCTAAAATGACCAACAAAACCCCATGCACATAGCATTAAAAGAGATCATGAATGTGTATGTTTGGAGAAGTGCCTGCCATATAGTTTATGCCAAATAAATACTATCCTTTTTTAAAATAAATCTTTCTTGTGCAGATGAATGTGGTCAAGTCTAGATATTACATATAAAGCAGTTGACAGACTCAATAGAATACAGCAGAGCAGAGAAGACAACAGTGCCTTGGGCTTAGTCTTGAGGTCATTTGCCTCAATACCTGAGACAGGCAAGGCTGGTGCTCAGCCCAGGTAGTTTTAGATCCCTGTGACCCTGCATCTGCCCTGTCCCTGGCCTCTGTGTGCCACACCTGAGACTCTTCCTCACAGGTGGCCTTGAGGCTCCTGGAGGGTCATCATCTGAACCGGCAGAGAGCAGAGAGCCTGACAGTTGATTTTTCTCTCACCAGCCTCCACCTATCACCTTCCCACAGCTGTCCACTGGCCCCTACTCTGCACCTGACCCCTGCAAGGGTGTGAAAGCCCAGACCCCTTGATTTAGGTCGGGGTTACTTCTAAGGCATAAGGTCTACCTGAGAGCCTCTCTGTGCAATCGAGTTCAAGCTGCCCTTGGGGAGATATTGCCTGAAATCACACCCTCACCTGGCTTCATAATTACCAATCCCCCGAAAGCATTTCCGTACGACTTTACTGTGCACAAACCTATGACCTTACCCTTTCTGACCCTCTAACTTCTAGTCCTGGACCTTAACGGCCTACCAAATGCATGCATGCATTCATTCATTCATTAGCAAATACTCGCTCAGAATCTACTCTGGACAAAGCGCTATTTCTCATTTACACAGCGTGGCTAATATTCTGCCCTTTCTCCACCCATCTGCACCTTCTGTTTCTCTTTCCTGTACTCTGCAATACTCAACTGTGTACCCTGGAATGAAGGGAGGTAGGGAAAGAGAAAGAAAAAGAAGGGAAGAAAGGCTTGTTTCCAGCTGGGTTCAAGTGGATCCGGCGTCGTGAGCGCGCGCACATGCTTCAGCACCCCCAATCCTGTCCCCGGTGGAGCTCTGCAGTCAGGACCAGCAGCGGCCAATTCGGCCAATTCCCCTTCAGTCGCCTGATCGTTTCTTTTTTCCTTTTTTAATGTTTATTGGGGGGAGGGGGCCGAGAGAAAGGGACAAAAATCCCAAGCGAGCTCGTGCTGACAGCAGAGAGACCCATGCAGGGCTGGAACTCACAAACCCTGAGTTCATGACCCGAGCCAAAGGCGGAGGCTTAACCTACTAAGCCACCCAGGCGCCCCTGCCAGGTAGTTTCTAATCCAGCTTTGGAGACAATCAGGGACCATGGGAACTGGCCCCAAGTGAAAACCATTATGCACCTGGGGCGCTGCCTGTAGGCTGTTATTTAACCACTTGCCCGCGGAGCGCAATCAGGATGCAGCCAGGACGAGCCCCGTCTAGGACTTAAAACGGAGGACCGCGGCTCCAAAACGCACCAATGGGCTGCCTGAGTTGCTGCCAATATCCACCAATCGGGACGAGGCCCTTCCAACCAATCAGGACTAGGCGTTTTTCTTTCTCTCTCTCTCCTTTGTATGGTGGACCCAGGGGGAGCTTGAGTTTTGTCTCCCTAAGTAGGGTCTTCCCTCTGGTTTAAGAAACCATTCTAAGTACTGTTTGTCGGTGCTGTGTCTGCTTTCAGCTCCAGCTCTAACCTCAGTAAAGCTTTCTTGTGCCTTTGTTTTTGGGGTCCTATCTCATTGCTATCATGGTGGGGCCAAGAACCCAATTCCAGTAATGTTTTTGGAGGATTTCCCTGGCGTAACATTTCTGGAACTCGGAGACGCCCAGCATTGCTGTGTGTCCCCCAAGTACTGCGTGAGATAGTTCATCTCAGAAAACAGCGGTCACAGGACTAGAGACTGCCTGCGTTCTGGCTGTGCACAGTGAGCGTGGCACTTAGGCTCTGTATGCCCACAGTCTCTTCATCTGTAAAATGGAAGCGAGGATATTACCTATTTCATAGGTCATAGGATAAAACAAGACACTCCATGTCGAACATTTAGTACAGCTCATTATAAATGCTAGGGCTTCTTGGGATTTTAAAAAAATCTTCATATTCTAAACCACTTTTTGTGCATGATCATAAGAGTATAGTTAATTACATGATCAGCGTGTTCAGAGGCTAACATATTTAGCTTACAATATAGATAGTAAAAGACTATCTTTTTACAAACAGCATAGGCTAGGAGTGAGTGTAAGGCTGCCAAGGAGGAGCTATTTCTGTTTGAGGAGCACGTAAGCGTCCATGGGGTCAGCTGGCCAGGGCTGCTGTAACCGCGGACTAGGTGGCTTAACAGAAAGGTACCATCTCTGAGTTCTGGGAGCTAGAAGTCCTAGATCAGGTGTCAACAGGGTGGTTTCTTCTGACACCTTGCCTGTGGCTTATAGATGGCTGTTTTCTCCCTCTGTCTTCAGGTGGGCTTCCTTCTGTGCAGGTCCATGTCCTAATCTCTTCTTGTAAGTATCCAATCATTGGATTAGAACCCACCCTAAGAACCACACTTTCACCACCTCCTTAAAGACCTAGATTCAAGTCCACCCACATTCTGGGACAATAGGGCCTTAGGGCTTCATATATGAATTTTGAGGGGTACGCAATTCAGCTCATAATATTTGTAATTATAGCAGTGCCCATTCTAGCCAGTCACCACCCCCTTTATTTTACACGATGTTTGTCCTAAAGAGCATTGGGTTAAATCTAGTTGTTATACCCACTTATTTCCTTTCTGGGAAAGTGGTAAGGCCTGCAGGTCTAGAGTTTAAAACTGGTGGCAAATGAAAGACCCGAAACATCAAATGTTTCAGAAAGCATTTAAATGATCGTTCAGTTGCGTCAGGACCAGAGAAGGATGTGGCAGGAGTAAGGACTATAGCGATCTTCAGTTGATCTACTGATTTGTTAGTGTCTGTTGCCATGATGGTCCACAGCCCTCTCTGGAGCTCTCTGAACGGGATCTGAAACCAGCTGTGGGGAGGAAGGCAAGGAGACATGGAAGAAAGAGGTGGGCTGCTGTAGTTAGCTAGGCAGCAATTTTAATAAAGGGAACTTTCATGTCAGGCTTGTCTCATGGCAACCAAGACAAATGGATCCCTGTACCCACCTGCCATACCTTAAACATTTGTAAAGCGGCCCTAACAGGGTTCAGGCGTGTCCATGCAGGCGTTCTCAGCACATCACTGTTGGACCCTTTTTTCCCCCCCAATGCAAGTCACCGAGAATGGAATCAATCCATGGACACAAATGGAGTTGGTTATTAGGTGTTCAGTTCAGCCTAATGGCCCCTCCCGAGTAGGTGTAATTCCTCGGAAGAGGGCCTTGGTGAGCAACTGGGTGAGTGACCAATCACCATCTTACAACATTTGGTAGTAGCTCATTATACCGCGGGGCAGGGACTAGAGGACTTTCACCTTTTCCAGGTGAGATTGTTTTACTAGACTCTTAACAGGTTTATCGAGTTACATTCCTAGGGTTACCAGAATGGAAGTTGGCAAGTGAAAACAATGGTTAGTAATTTAGGGTCTAGCATTCCCCACTCCTGTTTATTCCTCCAGTTAATCTCACACTGGAGTTTCACTGTCCAGAAGTCCTCAAGCTTCTGCCATGCATAGACCAGCCAGCTTCCGGAGTGTGGCTGGAGTAGGGCTGGAGATCTCAGAAGCCAAGGTCTTCCTGAGGCTCAGTCCCAGCGGGTTGACTTGATCTGGATCACTTCTCCAGGTTGAGGGTTCTCCTCAGGGTAGTGGATCCATGGGGTGATGCTTGGAACTTCAATAAGAGCTTCCCATCCTTTAAATATCATCCCCACAGAATAACAACATTCACAGACTATCCGAGTGTTGCATGGTTGAACCCGTTTTCTCTAAAAACTCTGCATTCCCAGAGATGACCAAATCGAGTCCAATGCATTTGTGGAACAAGTCCAGTCTTAACAACCCTGGGCTAGCTATTTACATAAGCTCAGCAAGAATAAGGACTGTTCATGAGAAGTATGCTTTGCTGGGACCTTTTATAAGGAATCTCCAGGTTTAACTTTTAGTAGCCTCAAGGCCAGAAGCCAAGCCAAATATTTTCCCAGACAGGTCCACAATACCTGTTGATTTGGGCAAATTCCTCTTCACAAGGTCCCAAGATATGATGGAGTTCCTGCACCTGCCAGGGAATGACCTTTACTCACCTGGGGAGGCTGCTAGGAACTCTGTGAGCAAGGTATCCAGTCAACATTTCCACGAGGCTTTATGGCTCCATGTTTCATAAAGTCAACCTTAGTTCCTTAAAGCTGTCTGGTCATATCTGAGTCTATGCATAAGTCTCAAATATGACATTCCAGTCAAAGCCCTGGTAAAATAACCAGTATTTCCAATGATGTTCTGCTACAAAATGAACAGATTCTTATTGAACTTATGCAAACAATTGTAATTTCCATGAAAAAAAGATATTCACTGGGAGTTTGAGTTTTAGATGGTTTAAGTAGAGAAAAAATGCTTCAGTTTACAAATACTTTATGGCATTTCTGTATATGGGCAGTTGCAGAAAACACAGCTTATCACAAATCTCAAAACTCCATCTCCCAAACCAAAGTGGCAATATAAGACCCCAAAGGCGAATGTATAGCATTCAATATCAAGAAGTTTATCAAGACCAGATCAACAAATAGCAGAGTTTTAGCCTTATACCAGTGAACTTTTTCTACAGCTTTTGCTGTGCTTATTTTCAACTTTTAAGTACACTTAGAATTTTAACTCTTAGGAAACCTGTCTTCAGTTGAGGACTTAATAACCAGCTGAAAGGTGTTTATACCAGAACTTTTCTTAGATGGTAAGTTTCTGGACCAATTAAGCAGTTTTAATATCCTCAAGTTTTTTCCCTCCCCCACTCCAAGTCAAAAGCACAAACTACATCTAGTAATTAGTGCTTTAGCTATCTCGTTAGGTTCAATCTCGATTTATCATGCAAGCAAAAGCTTCCAGAACTATACTGAGACAGACATAATTTAAACACTGAATAAGTTTCACTTGAGCCTACATAAGACTTTGTTTCCCATAGTTAATTTTGACCTAGGAAGTTGGG